>FXXK01002685.1:2764-14108 GCA_900184695.1 Betula pendula
AAATTTAATGATTCTCTTTCCGCAATTTTTAATTAATTTGAATTTATTAGAAAATTTCCAAGTCATTAATTCAACCGGCCCCCCCTTTGCTGGCAAGGAAAAAAATGGGAAAAAACAAAAAGGGGAAAAAAAAAAAACAAAAAAAAAAAAAAAACAGGGCAAGTTTTGAAAGAATTTTAAATTTTTCAAAAAACAAAAAAAAGTGTTGAATTAAAAAAAATACTTTTTTTCAAATTTGGTAATTTTTTTCTTAAAAACTTAAAAAAAAAAGGGGAAAAATAAACCAGTAAATATAAAGGAAAAACGTAGCAATTTTGACCTCTTTTTTAACATTTGCGGGTTTTTTTAAAAATGTAATTTTTATTCTTCTTTGCCTTAAGGAAAAGCATTTACTACAAATGGGGCTCATTTCTTTAATTTTTAACTTAACAAAAAAATTTAAAAACAAAAAAAAAAAAAAAAAACCACCATTCTAAAAGTATTTTTTAAAAAAAAACATTTTTAACCTTTTTTTAAAAAAAGCCACCCCCTAAAGGCCAGCCTCAAGGGCAAATTAAAAAACATCCATGTATTCACTAATTCCAATTTAAAATTAATTATTTTCCATAAAATTTTATTTTTTTCTTTTAAAAAAAAAACATTTCCTTGAACAATTTTTCAACCAAAAATTCTTACAAAGTATATTTTTTCAAAAATTTTTCCATTTGGCCCAAAGGGAAAATTGAGTTAAAAAAAAAAAGAACTTTACAAGGACTTAGTTAAAAAAAATTCCTTAAAAAAATTTGAAACATCCCCGCCGTTCTTGCTTGTGGTATAATCTCCCTTCTCTTTTTCCTTTTTCCCTTTTTCCTGTTTCCGGTTTTTTGGTGTGTAAATATAGATGGTATTTTTTTTGCTGGGGGCAAAATATTAAGAAAAAAAAAAAAAAATTTGCTGTGGTTTTTGTTTCCAAAATTGTTTTCATTTTTTTTTTACTAAAAAGGTCTTGTGTTTTATTCTTTTTTATTTCAAAATGTGCTTTGGAATATTTTTTTGGATTTATATTTGAACGTTAAAAATGTTGTTCTGAAACATATATTGTTAAAAGAAAAAATAAATTAAAATTTTTATGGAAAAAATCTTTTTTTAAAATTAATTTTTAAATTATAATGGTAATTGGAATTTTTTATGGTGTGTAAAAATTTTTTGCTGTGTTGTGGGGTTTTTTGCTTTTAAAAAAAATTAATTATTTTCAAATTTAAAAGGTAATGGTTAAAAAAATTTAAAAAAAAGCTTAATGTAATTTTGTTGGTTTTGGTTATTTTTTTTGGTTGCAGTTTTTTTAAAAAATTGATGGGAGGCCCCAATTTTATAAAAGTAAATTTGCTTTCTTAGGGGGGGCATGAAAAAGGGGAATTTAGATTAACTAATTTTTACTTTTTTTTAAAACCCCGGTTGTTAGGGAAGTTTTTTGTTTACGTTTTTTTTCCTATAATAACTTTTGTATTTTTCCCTTTTTTGTTTTTTAAAAGGAAAATTTTTTTTACCCAAAATTTGACAGTATTTTTTATTTTTCCAAATTTACCAACTTTTTTGTTAATTTTTTTTTAATTTCTTTTCAATTTGGGCTTTGTTTTTTTGTTTTTTCTTTTGTTTCCATTTTTTTTCTTAAAAAAAAAGCATGCTTGTGTGGGTGGAAAAATAATTTTTTGAAATACTTGAAATCTTAAAAAAAATTTCCAATTTTAAATTATGGTGTTGTTTAAAGGGGAGAATTTATCAATTTGAAAGGGGTGCTTTGCAAAAAAAGGAGTTTCCATTTGTTACTTTGAAAAATTTTTACTTTAATGATATTCTTTTTCTTTTTGTTATCATATTTTTTTTTACAAAAAATATTTTAAATATATAATTTTAAATAAAAGGCTACGGATGAGTTAAGTGTAATGTGTGAAAAAAAAATTTTTAAAAAAATAACTTTAGGTTACTTTCTTCATTTGGGGAATTCTTGGGAAATTTAAATATTTTTAACCTTGCCCTACGGTTTGTAATTTTTTGTTTTCTCCCTTTGCTGCTTTCTTTTTCTCTGGTTTTGTCAAGGTTTTGCAAAATTTGGGGGGAAAAACATTTTAAATGAAAAATCCAGTCTTTATAACATATTTAATTTAAGTTAAAGTTTTTTTTTTCTTGGGGTTTAATGGAAGGGGGTGTTGTTTTGTTTGTTTCTTTAATTAAAAAATTAAATGGTGGATTTTTCTTTGTTATTTTGTTGGTATTTTTTGTTTTGTTTGAAACTTGGAAATTTTTAAATTGTTGTAGTTTATTGTGTTCTCTATTTTAAAGTTATATTTATTTTTCCTTCGGTGAATTTTTTACGATTCCTTTTTTGTTGTTTTTTGTGGCTTGATGTTTGAACTATTGTTTTAAAAAATTGGCTTGCTTTTTTTGTTCATGGTTATTGGGGAGTTCAAATTATTTTATGATGTGTGGGGGCTTTTTTTTTACATTTTTTAAAAAAAAATTCGTTTTTCATTATTTTTTTGGAAACTTCCTTTTGATGGTACCAAACCTTTTTAATTTTTTCCCATTTTATTTTTTTTTTGATGAAAATTTATCCCTTGGCAATGTTGTTTTTGTGTATCATAAGTTCAAATTAACTGTTTGTTTTTAGTATTGAATTTTATATTTTTTTGGGCTTTTCTTTTTAATCAAAATTAACCATTAGCTGTATCTTGTGATTTTAAACTTATAAAGGTAGTTTTGGCAAAAAAAGGCAATTTTAGTTTTGCTGTTTGTTTTAAAGCATAACACATAAAATGTTTTTAAATATTTTTATTTTTGATTCTTTAAATAACAAATTTCAATTTGTACAAACTTCAAAGAAAAATGTGTATGTGTTGTGTAATTTTTGTGGCTAGGGGTATTTTAAATATTTCAAATATGTTTTTTTCTTTGTTGTGTTATCAAATATTTTTGGTGGGGGCAAATTAAAAACAAAAAGAAGTGTTATGGGCTTTAAAATTCAATGTTAAAACTGGATTTTTTTTAATTGTTTATTTTTTTTTTTTCCATTATAAGCTGGAAATTAAAACTTTTTCTTTCGGATTTTTTTTGTTAAAAAAAAAGCAATTTGTTCTTTCGGGGTTTATTTAATTCTTTTATTATTTTTTTAAAAAGTTGAAAAGTTAAGGCTTTTTTTGGGGGGACTTTTTCTTGTTTTGGGTTTGGCTTAAAAAAAAAAAACTTTGAATTGGGGGGGGTTTAATTTGTTTATCTTTCCACTTTTTTCCTTTTTTGGTTTGCTTGGGACCAGGGGAAAAAAAAATTAAAAACAAACAGATCCTTTTGTTTCCTGTTTGGGGGACCAGTCAAAAGGGGGGAAACTATTTGGTTAAAAAAAAAAAAAATGCACTTCTAATAAAAGAATTTTTTTTTTATTTTGTTGCTTTTTAAAAAAAACTTTGATTATTAAAATTTTTTTTTCATATTTTATATTTTTACAAAAGGCAAAAATGTCTTGGGGGGGATTGAAACTTTATCTAAAAAAATTTTTTTCAAAAAAAACAAATGGAATTTAAAAAAGCTCTTGGGAATTTAGAAGTTGGGATTGGATTTGTAACTAGAAACCCTTTAGGTGCTAGAGGTGAAAACAAAAAAAGGCGAACTTTTTTTGGGAGGGCCCTTTTAACAAACAGTTTTTTTGGATTGGTTTGTTGGGAGCCAATTTTCCTTATTTTAATTTATTCAAATTTTAGTATTTATTTTGGCAGAAAAAGAAAAGGTCTATTTTTGGGAGTTTTTTTTTTGAAGAAAAAAACTTATTTGGAGTTTTAAGTTTTTAGTTTCAAAACTTTAAATTTACATATTGGCAACATTCGTTTCATTTTTCCTCATATTTTCATCGGGGAAAAGGTTTTTTCTTTTTACTTTTTGGTGGGCTAGTTTTTGTTTAAATATAATTTTTGTTCAAAAAACGTTCTTTTGCCTTTTATTTTTTAAGGGGGGGGCTTTTTTTTTAAAAAAACGGCCAGATTTGGAAGTCCTTTTTTTTTGGCATGAAAATTTGTTATTATTGATTTTTTTTTTTTCTTTGTAATTGGGTAAAAAGCTTTCATGAAAATTGGGGTTTGAAAAAAAAAAATTTTGTCTTCTTCTTAAAAGTTAACCCCTTTTAAAGTTTTTTGTTTTTTCAAACTTTCCAAAAAAAAAACCCCATTTTTTGGAAGTTTTTGGGGGGTTTTTTTTCCCACTTTGTAAACTTTTAGGTTAGTAAGGTTTTTGGGCATTGTAAAAAGCCATTTGGCTTTTTGGGGGGGGGCTAATGTTTCCAAGATTGTTTATTTGAAAAAAAACCTTTCCACTTCTTTTGGATTTTTTTGCCTTTTGGGAAGGTTTTTTCAGGCTGTTTCCTAAAGGCGGCAAAATAAAAGGAACAAACTTAAAAAATGGAGGGCTATGCAGGAACAACTTTAAAAAAGTTTTTTCTTTGATTTTGTTTTTTTTTTTTTTTTTTTGAGTTTTTTTTAACAAAATTTACTTTTAATTGGGGGTTTTCAGCCCTTCGTGTTTACCCCATTTAAAAAAACTACAATTTCTTCTTTTATCAAAAAAAAAAAAAAAGAATGTCCCAGAAGCAATTTTTAGATTGTCTTTGGACAAATCCTAATTTTTGAAGCCCCAACTTAAATTTTTTTAAAAAAATAATTTTCCTTTTTTTTTTTTCACATTTTTTGGTTCATTATAAAAAATCTTGGTTTCAAAACCATTAAACGGGGAAAAATGTTTCAAAAAAATTTTTTAATTTTTTCTTTGGACTTTGTTAAAAAATCTTAGTGCTTCAATTGGGGGAAGCAAAACACCAATTTTGACTTAACAAAAAAAAAAAAGATCAAAAAAAAAACATTTTTTAGGACATTTTACGCTGGGTTGTTTTTCAGTGTAATCTGAGCCCAGAACTCTCCAAAAACTTGAAAAAAAAAAAAAAACAAGTTCTTTTTTCAAATTTTTTTCACAATTTCTCTTGAAAAACAAGTGCTTTTTTTCCTGGCCAAAGAATTTGTCCACCCAAAAATTTTTTTGCAAATTTTTATCTTATAATTTTTTTCTTCCCACAACTTGGACCAAAAGCCAAAAGATTTTTTCAAAAAAGGACCCCTTCATGGTGTAAAAGTTTAATTAGAAAATGGCCATTGGCTATTTTTATTTAAAGTTTTTTTACGGGGGAATAGAAATTTTTTTTAAACTTCAAATTGTAATTCAATAAAATTTCGAAAACCAGGGAAAGATTGGTTAAAATTTTACAAAAAGTTATTAATAAAAAAAAAAAATAAAAATAAATAAAAGAAGGGGTTAACCAAAAAAAAAATTTCAAAAGCAAAAAAAAATTTTAAAAAAGGGGGGCCAGAAAAAATTAAAGAAATTTTTTTTGAAATGGACTGGAAATTAAAGCATTAAAAAACTAAACTTAGGCTAAAATAGTAAAAAAAGGCTTGAAAAAAAAAAAGTAAACCAGAAGGGAAAAAAAGGAAAAAACCCCGGGACCTTGGGACGTTTTTTCAGGAAAGAAGTGGAAAACGGGGTCTTGTGGTTTAAGGGATTTTTGGCTGAGTTTAAAAAAAAAAGGACTTTTGGTTTTTTCAAACAATGGTTTAAAAAAAAAATTTATCTGTGGAAAATGTTTTCAAAAATTTGGTTTTCCTTCGGGCCACTAAATTTTTTTCTTTTTAAAAATTTATTTGGGCCATTTCCAAATGGGTTAAATTAATTATCTCTGTTAAATTTTTTTATCTGTTAAAACCTTTTGCAGTTTTACTATTTAAATAAAAAAAAATTCATTACAAAAAACACAAAAATTTTTTTTTTTTTTTTTTTTTTCACTTTTTCCAATTTTTCAAAAAAAAAAAAATTTCACAAACAAAATTTATTTTTTTATTTTAATTACTCAATTAATTTAAATTAAAATTTTTTTTTAATTACAATTTTCAAACACAAAAAAAAAAAAAAAAAACAAAAAAAATCTTTACGCTCTTTTTTTTTTGTTCCTTCATTTTTCTTTAAAAAAAATCTTAATTTCAATTTGGGATCTAATTTTTTGTTTTTCATTGTTGTCCTTTCATTTGGGAGGAACCCATAATTTTAAAAAAAACGGTTATTTTTAAAAAGTAAAAATAAATTGAAAAAAGAAAAAATTAATTGTTAAAATGATATAGCATTTTTTTTTCTTTAAAAAAAACAAAAAAATATTAACCACCCCCAAAAAATTTTTTTTTGGGGAACGTTGGGGGGCCATTAATTTTTTTTTTTGGGGGGGGGGACCAAATTAAGGGGTTAAAAGGGGGGGGGCCCCTTTTTCAAGGGCCAACAAAAAGGGTATTTTTGGCCCCCTGGATTTTTTTGGGGCCAAAAAAACAAAAAGGGGGACTTAAAAAAAAAAATTTTTTTACTGGTTTTATTTTTTTGGAAAAAAAAGTTTTTTAAAAAAAAAACACTCCCAAGCAAAAAAAACAATTGTTTTCCCACTTTTAGGGGGGGTTTTTTCCAGGGCCCCAAAAAAATTTTTTGAATTTTTAATTTTAGTTCCATTGGGGGGGATTGAAAACCCCCCAAAGATTTAAAAATAGGGGGGGGGGGGGGAAATGACTTTCCAGGGGGCAAAACATTCCCCCATTTTTGCTTTTTTTGGAAAAAAAAAAAAAGTTTATTGGAAAAAAATTAAAAAAAAAAGACCAGTTTTTCCTTCTTCCAAGTCCTGTTAAAATTTTTTACAAAAATTTTTGGGTGGGGGAATTAAGACCCTTTTTGGGGGAAACCTTCCCCCACGTATTTAAATTTTTTGGGGGGGGAAAAGGGGGGGGCCCCATTCCCCCGTTGCCCTGGGGGAGGGATTTCCAAAAGGGGGGGGGTTCCTCCAAGGTTTTAAAAAAAAGGCCCTCTTTTTATTTTTGGGAGGGATTTTGGGGACGGGGGGCGGGGACCCTGTTTGGCCCCTAAAATAGGGTTTTTCCTTTTTTTTAACAGCAAAAATGGGGGGGCCCCCCCATTAATTTGATTTTGGGGGCCAAAGGCCACCCGGACGGGGACGGGAAAAAAGGGGGGGGGGGGATAAAACAAAAAGGCTTTTTTTTGTCGTTGCATTTTTTTTTTCCCCCTCACTTTTTCTTTTGGTGGAGGGGGCAGTTGCCTTCTTAAACGAAAATTTTGGGTTTGGGGGGGGGGGATTGCTTTAAGCTAGCCCTCCCAATAAAAAAGGGGATTTTAAGTTTCGAGGATCTTTTAGCAATAAAAAAGGGAAATCTTCCTCAACGCAAAAAAGTTTCTCCCGCGTCGGGGAAAAGGAGAACGGCACCCAAAACAGAAAAAAAAAAAAAAACCAACCGGGTTTTCTACAGGGGTATAATTGGGGGCTTTTTTTGGCCCCTTTTTTTTGAAAAGGCAAAAGGGGGGGCGGAAAAAGGGACCGGAAACCCCACCTTTTCCAAAAAAAAAGGGGGTTTTTTGATCTTTCAGGGGGGGGGAGGGTTTAAATTAAAAAGGGGGGAGAGAGTAGGAAAAAAGCAAAAAAATAAGAAGGATGGGGGGTCCCCCAAAGGAGGGCCCGTCTGTCTTGGGTTTGACCAAAGCGCCATTAATAAAATGGGGGGGGGGGGAAAAAACCTTTTTCTGGCCAATTTAAGGGGGGGGCCTTTTCCGGGGGTCCCTCCCCAAAAAGGCTAGCAAAAAAAAAAAAAAAGGAAAAAAGGCCCTTCTTAAACCGGGGAAAACCCCCCCTAAACGGGGGCGAGTTTTCAAATGGGGGGAGGGGAAAAAAAAAGGCTGAAGGGAATTCATTAAAAATCAAAAAAGGGAAAAAAAAAAGGGAGAATTTGGGTAAAAAAAAAGAATTTTGTTTTACCCCACTGAGGGAAATGTAGAACGGGGCAAAAAAAAAAAAAAAAAAATTAAAGCCAATAGAAAATAAAGGGCAAATGAAGAAAAAAAAAAGGTGTATTTTCCGGCCAAATGGGGGTGTGTGAAGGGGGGCCTCCCCCCCTGTATTTTGGGAAAAAATAAAAAAGTTGGAATATGGGAAGGGCTGTCCTATTAACAAAAAAAAGGCTTTTTTTTTTGGGCTGTGTGAAAATAGGAATAAATAGGGGCCCCATTTTGTTTGTGGTAAAACGTGGGTGGTGTGTATATATTGGGTAATTTTAATAACCCATAAATTATATACGTTGGTGTAAAGGCGGGGGATAAATTAAAAATTATTAAACACAAACTTTTTTTTTGGGATTAAATAAGAAAAAAGGTGGTGTCCCTGGATTTTTTTTTGATAGCGGGGACTTGGAGGGGATTAAAAAATATGCCAGGGGGCCTTCCCCCTTTCTGTTTATTGGAGGGGGACCTATGTGTATTAGGGTTACTTTGTGGGAATTTAAATTCCATTTTTTCAAAGAAAAAATCAACGGGGGCCCAACCGAAAGATCCGAGGGGAATTGCGTCTCCTTCCCGGGGGTTTTTGGAAAAAAAGATTTTAAGGGAAAAAGAATTTGGGAAATCCCAAACAAGGAGGGGGAAAATAAAAAAACTTGGGGCTTGATTCGTAAAAAAAGGCAGCTTTAAAATAGGACAACATTTTTTAAAAAAAAAGGGTTTTTTACAAACCCAAAAAAAAAAAAACCGAGGAATTTTAAAAAAAAAAGCGCGGGTTTCATTCCATGGGGACGGGAAACAAGGCTCCGTTTTACCTGTAATTTGGGGGACCGAACCCGGGCCGTCGGGGGGGGGTTCCCAAAAAAGCCTTTTTTACTTTTTCCCCCCCCCAAAAACGGGGCGAATAAACATCAAATTTGCGGGGAATTTTAACTTTACAGGGGGGGGGCCAATTTTAGTTTTTGAGGGGGGGGCCCAACAAAGGGGGGGACTCGCGGAAAGGGCCCGGGGGACCAGGGGGGGGGAAAAGCGGGGGGGCGGGTTTACCGGACCCAAACCACAATTTTTTGGTCGCGGAACCGGCCAAGGGGGGGTCCGGAAAAGGGGGGGGAATTTCGGGAAAGCCGTTGGGGAAAAATTTTCCATTTTTACTTAACAATCGTTCGGGGCCGGTTTCATAGCTGGCGGTCTCCGGTTCGGGGAGGCTGGCCTCATGCAGGAGTTCCTTCGAAGAAGTCTTCCCTGACGACCTTCGAAGCTCACAGTACGGAGCGGATGCTGTCACTTTCTTTCGAAGGATGAGAAGGGTCTTTCCCCATGATGAGCGCTGGTGGGCCCAAGAAGGACTTAACGCTCCACGCTGTCCTAGTCGACAACGGAAGTTCAGCCGACTCCTGTTCTTTTTGGTTATAATTGAGTTGGGGTCTTGACAGATTTGGATAGCCGAGTCCTGAGCTTAATAGAGTAACAAAAGAGCCTCATCACAGGTTCTTGGATTAATCAACATGAAAAACTGGAGTAGATGCCATGCTCTAGGCTTCATGTGTTTGTCGATCTCAATAGTTTTATGCTTTCTTGGAGAACAACTTAATAAACGTCATACTAAATCCTTTGAGAAAGTGAAGAATTAGAGTAGATATCATGTCTAATTCGTTGCTTTGGGAGATCAATAGCCTAAGGAGTAAATGTCATGCCCTTAGATTGGCAAACATTGAGTATCGTGATATGTTTTTAGTATTGTGCATATTGTTTACCTTAATTGAGTATGATTAGAGGATGACAAATCTGGCTTGGAAAGACCATGATTTGTGCTCCAAGTCTGTCCTAAGTGCAAGCCACCTGAAGGGAGTGGAGCTGAGGTAGAGAGAAAAGGTCGGAGGGGGTGGCATGGCTAGGCAGAGGGGTTGGAGGGTGTTGTTATTGTGCACAACAATGAGGAGTAATATAGAATCAAAAAGAGAGGTAGTAAGACAAAATTTAAACACAGATTTACGTGGTTTGACAATGTGCTTACATCCACAAAAAGTGCAGCTTTATTTCACTATTCAATGATTTAGGATTACAACATAACATACTTATATGAAAACCCTAATTGTACAGACATATTTTGAAAAACTCCAAAATACCTTGTACCATACAGCAAGGGCGTTGCCTGTACACCCCCACAATCTATTCATCCCCAGGTCAACATAAACTTAATTACGCCCATTGAGCTAGTTGTCTCCACTCAACTCCGTGGAGATAAATAGTTAACTATATTAGTATGTTAGTATTATTCTTTATGCTAGAGAATATAAACCACTTATTCTAACATAGGAACTGATGCTACAAGTTTTGAAAGAAGGGGAGCCAAAAAAAAAAAGAAAAATTCATAGTGAAAAGCATAAAGAGAGGACAAGGAAGGGGGAGAATTCCCTCCTCCTCCCCGTAGAACATGTAGGAGGAAGTGGGAACAACCTCACAGGAAAAAGGAAGCTTCTACTTTTTGGAGAAGGGAAACGCTTCTTTTATAGAGAGAAGTGACTTTTTGGTTTTTTTTTATTTTATCTTATTTTTATTTTTTTAAATGTTGGTAGTTGCATGTTAAGGAGATGAGACTCTTACACATTAATTCTTACTCATTAACTTCTTATTACTATGCTCTTGATGGGAATGAGACCAAAATATGACTCTATTCGTCTTGAAGGAGTGTCAATGATCTTCGTGTTAGAGTACGTTTTGTATAGTGATTTTGTAAATTAAATGGTTGATCTAATGTACCCTATGGAATAGGTCAGGGACCCTCAATCAATTCGTTAGCTTTAATTATTTTTCCCTACTATTCTTGCAAATATCATCAATAGAATATGTTTTATTCTTTAAACACCTTTTTGTTATAACATAGTCCTATTATATAATCATTTTACACAAAGGACTATGGAGGAGCTCATGGTCCTGATTCTGGTTAAGCTTCAAATGGTTTCTTCAATCATCTATATATATTGTCAATCTCTAAGCCTTGACGTTTATTTTGAAGCACTAGTTTTACGGAAACAGAGGAAAAATAGTTATCTTCTACTTGAAGGAAATGTAACGGGGAGTTAACGCTAAACTCTTCCCGAAACATTAATTACTTTTTTAACAAATTCTTTGTTGGATTCTTATTATTAATTTAAAAGTAATCTGTATTACAATAAACATGAAGTTCTTAGTTTATGCTTATTGACCACAAAATGGTCGATTAGTTTATGTTTGACTTGGCCTCGGTAGAGTATTATTTTAGTTGGGTCAGGTGAATTCACGGTCAAAAGTATTCACACGGTTGTATCACCGATAAACTAGCCCCAACTTGTCATCTTTTTTTATTCTTTTCTTTTGCCTATTTTTTTTTTTTTAAAAAAAAAAAGATTCCAAGTTGTCAATTTCTTGTAATGCAACAATTAGTGTTAGTCCACTGACCGTACGCCACCCACTAGGAGAA
>FXXK01002686.1:15868-31232 GCA_900184695.1 Betula pendula
TTGTGGATTGGAATAGAATGTACTTCATGAAACCTAGGATACTATAGTCAGTTTGCCAACCATATTCTGTACTCCATTGTGATATCTTCAAGAATGTTGTACACATAAATCACTCTCCAAAGTCTCTGGTTATATGTGGTATTGTTCATGTACAGTTTTATTTCATACAACCTAACTTTCTTTGATGCTATGTATGAAGAGTTTGAGTTGTTCTTGAAAATAAAGTATTTTTGATAAGTAAAGTAAGTTCATTAAAAGAGTGCAAGGGAAAAAACACCAAGCTAGGTCAAGAACAAGAAAAGAGAGCACAATAATCTACAAAGTTAGAGACATTGAGAAAGGCATTTGCACAGATCAATTCAAACAAGGATTTAAGAAAACACATGCTCTGTAAGGTGCTCCCAAGACAAGTTGTCTTCGAGTCTAAAGTTTGAAATGTAAGCTTTATTTTATTTTTCAGCAATATTTTTTGAAGGAAACTCTTTCTCAACATTCTTCTCAGTTTGCTTTGAAATCACTATCTTCTGAACCATCTGAGCATTTTCTGTTTTTCACAAACTGCTACAGATGATACTCACAAATCAATGCCATACTGCGGTCCATTCCATGACCATTGGAGTAAATGCTCAGACTTGTCAGCATTCAACAATTACGAGACATAATCTTTTCTCCTCGGGCATCTAACGGCTTATTCCTTATGACATCTATGGATAATTCTCTCAAAAAGTCTGAATGACAATAAGTGAATGATTGCTTAAAGGGAATTATGATCTTATCAAGTGCAATTCATAGGTCATTTGTGCCGCCAAGCCGCAAAGGGTGAAGTCAGATACCTCGTATTAAAAAAAAAAAAAAAATTCATAGGTCATTTCCCCACTAGGATAAGAACTGTTGGTGATTTTTCAGTAGCTATGTTTGCTAATGCTTTAGATATTTTTACATGAAAGGTCATTATTTCAGCATATAAATTAAAAAAAAAAAATGAAAACGGAAAATAATGAGCAAGGAGGACAAACAACATAGCACTCAATTGCCCATGAATTGATTAAAGTTCAATGGAAAGGAAGTATCCTAATCACTGGAATAAAACAGGAGGGAAAAACAGCAACAAAATTATTATCAGAAAATCAATCCCAACAAAGCTCTTCTAGGTGGTATTATAGGCGAATTACTAAAATTCAAAATCTAGGCTCACTATTTTTTCCACTCATATCAGCCTAATTTAACTCTTTTGGCCCAATTTGGGTCTAATTGGAAACAAAAACAAAAAAACATAATATTCAAACTCTCTATTCTTTTCCTGAATTTCTCAGCAACCAAACAAATAATGAAAAAAAAAAAAAAAAAAAAACCTAGAATTCTCCTTCTATCCTCCTTAATTTGCTACTCAACCACTACAGCTGTCAACTTCAAAAATTCAGCACTGGCAAACTTAACATGAAGCAAAAAATAAAAAACGATCTTACCATCAGTCTACCAGTCACATGGTCCAATATATTCCCCTGCCTAATCCTCTCAAAACCATGGTAGAAGCACGAGCATGATCAACGCCCAAATGAATGTGTAAACATCATCGTCAAGAAACATGTGACAATTCTAATCCAAGATATCAACACTGAACTCCATCCATCTTCATCCTCATACATATCGGGCCCTTCGCTCAGTCCCAAATCTTCTTTCGCCAAGGATTTCGGCTTTCCTCACATTAGGATAGAAACTGTGCACGCAAGTAGCTCTCCAACCTTCTAGTCCTCAGAAACGAACCAGTTCCAGTATTCGTCCATAAAGGCAATGACCAAAGTCTTTGCAGTATTTTATTACAATGAAGGAGAGAAATACCTGAACAGGGGCAAGAACAGAGCAAGATTTTAAAACAACCTAAATGTTATATTATACTAGAAAACGTTACTGTTGGCTGCTGAGAAAGTAAACCAGTTTTGAAAAATAAAATTGGTTGGATGAAGCTTAAGGCTGTTTTAGGCCTGTCTACCAAAACGTAAGGACCTCTCTTTGTTCAGTTTTCTAGGTAACCAAACAGAGGCAACTTCAAAAAAAAAAAAAAAAAAAAAACAGAGCCTAAAGTTGAATCTTAGTCAAACAAATTATCGCATGTTCTATAAGGTACTAACTTTAAGCCGCATTAAAACTGGGTCAACAGGAAAACGGATTACGAAAAGCACAACTTATTATATCCGTTTGGTTGCTGAGAAACTGAACCAACATTTAACTTTCCAGAAAGCAAAAACACCAAGAAACTTCCAAATGAGATAAGGTTCCTACAAACACATTGCGTGAGCTGAGTTGGGTTGAGTTAGTTTTACACTTCACGCATTCATGTCCTTCTTTTTTATTTATTTTCTCGGCAGCCAAACAGACCAGCACAAATTTGACGACAACACCCACAAAAATTTCTTACCAAATATGACTTTGCTTCCTCCTGTTCCGAAATGCTCTGGGTAAAAGTTTACGAAACAATCCGATTGGATGGGATATGGTAAACAGTTGAGTGTTTGTGGGAACACAAGGAAAAGAGCAACCAAGTCAAAGGCCAATAACACAGAAAATGGAAAATGTTGTGGCGCTAAAATAAGAGAAAAAAAAAAAAAAAAAAAAAAGCACTAAAAAATTCGTGCCGTGGAAAAATGGTACTGACAACTTTGTCTCTTTCTTATATGGTAACCAAAATATGGGGCTAATGTTTTTGGCCAGGTTGGAGCGAGAGATTGTAATGTTCCACGTGATTTTCGTGTGAGTAACGATATTTGTCAGTATTAGCATTTATTTATTATGTCCATTTTATATTGACCAACATACTGGTATTTTTTTTTTTTTAATGACTGATATAAAAAGTCACTTAAAACGCATTACATCAATCGATATTAAATAAATATAATAAATGAGTATAAAGAATAATATAATCATTATTATATACAATTAGACAACATAAGTCTCAAATCTTGTTCTTCAGTAAAGAGTTTGCAAAACTATCGTTTCTAGAGAAATTGTATGCGGCAATCTAAGAATCAAATTTAGTTGTTTAGTAAATGGCATGATAGGAGTTATGTTAACTTATAAATTAACATGGCAGTTCACGTAACACAAGCACGTTAGTTATTATCAAATTGCTTAGTGATTAATATAGTAAGTGTTGCATAGACAATTACATCAATTTATAAAAGATTTATAATAAAAGTTATAATATTTCCAATAAAACTTCATATTTAAAAGACTACTAAGAGAAATGCATAATTAAAAAGTCCTTTACAAGTAGGAAATTTTTTGTCACTGGAATTTAATTTGTCACACTTGTAAACATGCATGGCGCCATTATCCATGTGTTTGACACCATTTATAACAAACAAGTCCACCATTTTCAATTGAACAAACATGTGAAGAACATTTGCATTAGCATTTTTGGTGTGAGACCTATCATAAAGCTTTTCTTTCTCTATCGATCTTATGATTCATAACTTTTTTGTGCTCAAGGAGACAAGTTATATCATCTAAATTTAAGCAATCAAAACAGACAATTCTCTACTTGTCTACGTGAACACAGGCTTCTACATGTTAATATTCACACACATATATATGCATTACAGATGCGTATACATTGATATACAGGCATATACAAGCATATACATATACATGCATATCTTCCTTATAGCATATAGGCAAAGGACACATTTTTTCTCATGTAACCTTCTATAGTTTTTGGTAGATCATCACCATACACACCATAACACAAAAAAACATTTACTATATATGTTAACATAAGTTACATTGCTCCAAACATCAATTTATAATTTAGATATATAAAATCACATCACATGATAATCTAAAGAGATGAAAGTATGAAAAAAAAGACACAAAATTAAGGTGTTTCGGCCAATGACCTACGTCCACACGTCAAGTCCTTTTCTTGGCTACATCTTGTTATTATTATTTGATTGTATACAAGACTCTATTCATAAAAAAATAGTATAAACATTACACGTCTCTTCTACCTCTATATTAACAAAAATAAATTTAATTTACACAATCATCTTGTAACTCTTGTCTCCTGAATTCTTATAACTCTTGTTTCAGTACGCCCTCGCAAACTCAACGATAAATCACGTACGTTAAGGTTTGATGTTGAACATCAAAGGGCTGAGAAAAAAATGGCTATTATGGCCTAAATTGGAACATCAACTGCTATGATTGGAACTTGGACTTCTGCAACTCTGACTAGCATTGACTACTATGGCCGGAGCATGGACATCGGCGACTGCTTGGCCAGCATTGGCTACAATGGCTGGAATTGGGCCAACCATGTCCTTAAATAGGCCATATGGGCCAAACATATACCTCTTTGGCAATTTTTATTTTTCAACCGATTTTTTTTGTTGGTTTTTTTTTTAATTTTTGGGCAAACTAAAACCAACTTGCATTTAGAACCCACGACAAGTCTACGAAAAAAAAAAAAAGATTGCAGCAAAAAGAAAACACCAAGGGCTCAAGGGTTCTCAGCAAAAGTGTGGCGGTGGCACAGTATGGAGGAGACTGGTGTGGCTGGAAACAGAGGCACCAGAAATGGGCCATGCATGTTGAGCGGATCTAGCGATGTTGAGTTGTGGATGCCTAAAAAAGAGATGGCGTTTCTGAAAGCCAAGTGAATTTTGGATGTGGAAGATGACAGAGGTTGATGGCTGTTTGTTGTTGTGATTTTATGAGACTGTGAATTTTGGTTGTGGTTGCAGATGCAGAAGGGATGAATGAATGATGGATACTTGTTATCTTCTGTTCAATAAATGAAATTATAAGAAAATGAAGATGATTGAGAATTTAGGTTGCAGTGTTCTAGATGTTCTTACCATCCATGTATGAGAATTTAGTTTGCAGTGTTGTAGAATTACGTTGCAATGTTGTCGAATATTGAACCACCACAATCCAAGCCTCTAGATAAAGCAACATTTGAAATTCGAAAAGAAGATAAAAAGAAATCTACAGTTATACAAGATCTTAAGTTATACGAGATCTCAGTCAAACAACAAAATCCAACTATGTAGAGATACAAGTACGGGTGTCAAAACGGGTTGGCGAGTCGAGTTCAGGTCAACCCGCTTGACCCGCCAACCCGTTTAGGCTAGACACGAACACAACCCATTTATTAAACGGGTCAACACAGCATGATTCGTTATTTTAACGGGTTGACACGACACGACCCGTTTAGTTAACGGGTTGAATCGTGTCAATCCGAAACCACCGACTCGTTTGACACGATTAGGTATTCGGGTCAAACTTACCCGAAATGACCAGACACGACCCGGATTAACTCAGTTTTTTTTTTTGTTTTAATAATAATAATAACAATTAAAAAAATGATGTGTATTTTTTTTTTTTCAAAAGTTTTTCATAATCATTCATTTGGAAAAACACAATCTAATATTCTTTTTGTTAAAAAGTATCAAAAGTTTATCAAGTAATGTCATTTCAAAAAGAAATAACAAATATTTAAAAGTCTCGACATATTGCCCAATTACTTAATTGGATGATTCCTAGATATCATCTATACATCTTTTTATCTTGCATATCATGAGATAATGCTATATGAGAGGCATAGTATCAATAAAACAACAATTCTAGTTATTATTTCATCTATATTCCTAGATATCATCTCATCTCATATTCCCTAACTAGTTATTTACTTATTTACATATCATTGCAGTTCATATTCTTAGCTATCAATATAATTCATAGGTATGGCTATAAAGTTATAAATTATACATCTCTAAAACTACAGTCCATCAAAAACTATTTCAAAATATTGTCTTCCAGGAAAAGTTAGCAATAAATATTAACAGAATTAGCTCCAGATGACATTGGAATGTCATTGGAATTGAGATCTATTTCCAGAAGTTCTTCTTTTGCCTCATCCAATGTCATTTGTATGTATTCTACATCAAAAGTNAGCTCCAGATGACATTGGAATGTCATTGGAATTGAGATCTATTTCCAGAAGTTCTTCTTTTGCCTCATCCAATGTCATTTGTATGTATTCTACATCAAAAGTTAAGGGGAATTAGTATTATAGTATAATAAAAAAATAATACAAGTTAATACAGAAATTAAATATGAAGATAACTAATATTACCTTGCTTTTCATATAACCAATCTCTAATACAAACTAGAGCTTCAACAATATCAGGCTTGAGTGAACTCCTATATTGATCAATCACATGTTTCACTTTTAAAATAATAATAATAATAATAATAATAATAATAATAATAAATTTAAACGGGTTACCAGGTCACCCAACGGGTTGACCCGTTAACTAAACAGGTCATAAACGGGTTGACCCGTTAACCCGGTAACCCCAAACCCAAACTCGGTATTTTCGTGTCAGTTTCGAAAGTTGTGTCAAAAATTGTCATCCCTATATAAAAGATCTTAATCAAACAGAAGATCACGTCAATTGAGATAAGACAACAAGAACCTGGCTCTGATACCATAAAGAGAATAGTATTTCTATTTGAGTCAATGTTTCTCACTTAATGTTTGTGAGAACTCTATTCAATATTTATAAGTTTATCTGTTACAAATTGATATCTAAAAGATAAATATAAATTGATTTCTTATTGTCTGCAATCCAAGCCTCCATGTCTTCGAGCTATTGCATTAATTTGGCTTCAATCCCTGTTGCATGAACTAGGTGTAATTCTTTTGCAACCTCTGATTATGTGGTGCAATAATATTGGAGCCACTTACCTCATGCAAACTCCATCTTTCATACTTGCACGAAGTATATAGCGATTGACTATCATTTTGTTCGTGACCTTGTTACCACTCAATCTCTCACAGTTTGGTTCATCTCCTCCAAAGACCAACTTGCTGATACATTTACTAAGCTGCTACCAATGGCAAAATTCATCTACCTTCGTGACAACCTCAATGTTCATGTACTTCCCTTGCGGTTGAAGAGGCGTATTGAACCACCACAATCCAAGCTTCTAGATAAGGCAACATTTGAAATTCAAAAGGAAGATAAAAAGAAATCTACGGTCATACAGTATTTCAGTCAAACAACAAAACCCAACTATGTAGAGATACAAGATCTCAATCAAACAGAAAATCATGTCAGTTGAGATAAGACAACAAGAAATCAATTTGTATTTATCTTTTAGATATCAGTTTGTAACAGATACACGTATAAATATTGAATAGAGTTCTCACAAACATTGAGTGAGAAACATTGACTCAAACAGAAATGCTACTATTCACAAAAATATTACTATTCTCTTTAGGGTAGAACTAAACGTCTGCTTCAAGTAGACCTTTTTTTAAAAAAAAAAAAAATTTGCATACCCTCACAAAGCATACCCTCACAAGTGAGGGTATGCGAATGCTACACATCTGCTTCAAGCGGACGTGTAGTACTACCCCTTCTCTTTATGATATCAAAGCCAAGTTCTTGTTGTCTTATCTTAACTAACGTAATCTTCTGTTTGGCTGAGATCTTGTATCTCTACATAGTTGGGTTTTGTTGTTTGATTGAGATCTTGTATAATTGTAGATTTCTTTTCCTACTCCTGGCATGGTTGGCTGGCAATGAATTGCACCACATCCAATTGTTTTCTCTTCTCACAAGAATCACGCTCATCATATCTTTTCTCTATAACCCTTTCTCAAGGGCTTGGATTCCATTCTCTCCCTTCACATTTGACCACTCTCTACGTAGCCTGCAATACAAGTTCCTTTAATCCTCATCAAGTTCTAATATTGCTTTAACTATTTGCGAGGGGCAATTTCTTGTACGAATTATGCTTTGGAAACTAGGAGATCATGATGAGCGGACAACCTTTGTTGACAACAATTTGAGGTCGTCGGCAGTGGTAGAGTTAGGAATTTGTCTTACTAGGGGTGGAACTAAAATAATAATTTATTTTTTTTTTGTTCTCGTTATATATTATGTTTTTATTATAATATATAAAAGTATGATAAATGCAATTCAACATATAAATTATAACATAATATGTGTATTATAAAAAACATATCTATCACTTCATAAATATATGTTAATTGATATATCAGTTAACATGTAGGCACTAGTACAAAAACATAAAAAAAAAAATACAAAATATAAAGTGTCTAAAATTACATCATACATGTTCTTAGAGAAACAAAATCATCATCAAATTTGAATTGAAGCTCTCAAGGGCTGGGTTGTATTTATTTAATATTGTAGGGGCAGTAGATAATTTGAGCTTATTTTTTTTTTTTTTTTTTTTTTAAATATTTTCAAACATTTATAAGCTGCAAGGGTGGAGGATTCTTTGCAATTGACTTGTAAGGAACGTTACACAATTTGCTATTAATCCTCCTCATGATTGTGCCGCCCACAAAAATAATTCGAACTAGGATGAGTAACAATGAGAGTAGGCTAATTCTTTATTATTATGCATCTGTCTATATGGTGGAATTGCTGTTTGGAGATTCTTGATGATCATAGATTTTTCACTCCCTGGAGTTTAAGGTTTAAAAGTTGGATTGAAGAGGATGAAGTGGGATAGATCACAAGCTTGGGTGGATATCAACAAAATATTGCAATTTTCTTGGCTTGTAATCAATCTGTTTGCATACCATTACCATTACCAGCTGCTGCTGCTCAATCTAGTACCGTATACAAGAGATCACGAACAGGATTTTGGGGTATACGACATGGCAAATCAAACTATCCATCACTTGGGAGGATCCTTCCCACTTTTGAATCCGAAGAGTTCATTATTAAGTATGTGTAATTAACAAGCTGCATTATATATATATATATAGATTTCCATTGAGTCATGATTATATATGGTTTTTGTAGCTTGTAAACAGTCCAGATTTTTCTTTCAACTTATTGCTAAAATAAGAATGATGTGCATGTTTTTGACAGATATTTAATCATGTTTTTTTTTTTTTTTTTTCAATTTATGAAGGAGTTACGAGTTTGGAATCTTGGACAGCACTCTGAAAATGGGATTTAAGCATGTGGTTGGGAAAAAGAAAAAGAAAAAAAAGAAGCTTATGAGCATTAGCGTTTGTATTAAAAATAATCAACTAAATTAACACATAAAAAATAATTTAGTCATAAAGTTAAATTTGTTAAAATATTTTATTGATGTTGTGTCAAATATTTTAATAGAATTTAATTCTTTTTTAGCAAATCACAGGACTTTGAGTTTACTTTAATATTACATATAAGCTATTTGTAATTTAAGAACCATAATTACTGATTTTATATTTTTCTCAAAAAAACAAAATCAACAAATAAATGGTGGAAATTTTATGGATACACATCAAAATGCTGCAGTGAAATAGGCATAAAAAATATTATTATTATTATTATTTTCTTTTGCTCTGTAGCCGAACTGCAGTTCACAAACAACAAAATAACCAAGGTTGTCTAGTCTAGAGTAACTCATAGAAAATAAATAATAAAAAAGGTTGCTCTAGAGTACACGTGAATCTGCTACAGCGCCAGGCGTGAAGGAAAAAAAAAAGTGTAAGATTACTCCAGTGCATCCACGTGAAATCACTTCCAAAGAAATTTTTTGAAACCCGAACTACACTCGGGAACAAAAATTTCACATAATCTGGAACACTATATATATATATATATATATTTTTTATAAAACTCTTAAAAACTCCCAAATTTCCAAAAATTTCATTTTCTCTTTGAGCCTAATTCAAACTAACCACTTCTCAGTTCAACTGATAACATAAAATTAAATACCAAATATATTTAATCTAATTTAGTATTCAAATTTAAACCAAAGTGTTCATAGTCATCATAAATAATTCTTTGAGTATTACACTTTGATTTCGTCATTGATCTCAAAAAATTGTTAAGAGGAAACTCTGCCATATATCAATAATGAATTGTACTTGTGTTGTCTCTAAAATGTTCTGTTTTTTTTTTTTTTAATTTTTTTTTATACATATATTTTGTGTATATATAGATCGAAATCTCCTGCAATTGCTTATTTGAATTGTATCAAATCCAAGCACACAATTGTGAGATGAACTTGATGGGGTTCACGTGCTCGAACAAGTCTCGAGATATTTGAGTACTTGTTTGGATAGGTGGGGTCCATTAGAATCACATCTCATGCAAGGGTTAGACAATGTAGTTCTAGACCCATGGGGCCACCATGACCATCTAGCATGGACACCGCGATGGCTACTACCGACTGGCTAATACTATGGAATGTAAACTGCAATAATTTTTCTTTTTTCTTTTTTTGAATACTCTTTAACTTTTTATTTTTCAAAAATTATTCTCAAAATTTTACCAAACAAATTTTCATTTGTTAACATTACATACAACAATATTTTCAAAAATATGACTCCCAATAATTCAATTCTCAATTTTTACCTTTTTCAAAACTCAAAAATCCAAAGCACTTATCAAAACTTACCAAATGAATTCCAAAACTTCCTACATAGACTTTAATATAGTAGCACTTAACCAATTTGACACATATTAGAAGCATAAACAGGCCTACAATATAAAAATTATTAGGCGCTTTTTCAAGACAGGTAGAGCCATAACTTGATATTAGCTCTACGAAAGAGCATAATAGCAAGCAACTGTTGAATGAAGATTAGAGTAATGCCATTTACTAAATTTTTATACGATTAGCATACAACTTGATGATGTGGTAGTAAAAATTAGTCTTTGAATCAGTACTTGAAAAATGGATTGATTTTCACTACCATGTCATCTTAATTATATAAAATTATATAGCAATCTACTAAATAATATTATTCTAAAAATTACTAGACACGAGTCCCGTCAAAATTCAATAATAAATTATATCAAATTTAATGATAATTTTCAATAAGCGTAAGAGCTGGAGCATGTGTAGCATTATTCATTGCGTGCCTTCTTTCTTTCATCTCTAATTTCTTGTTGTTTCTTTGCTGCCTTGTAATCCCCGGACCAATAAAAGCAACATTGAAAAAATAAAGGGTGTTAGAATAAATATACAAACAATAAGGGCACTATTTAAAAAAAAATTTATCTTTTACGAGCCCCACGAGAATCGATTATTATTACAATTCGAGGATGGTTCTGGAGGACTTGGAGCATTTTTTGCTTTCGCGAACAAAGTGCAGGTTTTCTCTCTGTGCCACCGGTAACTTCCTCCATTGTATTATTCTTCTTCAGTTTCTGAGGTTCCATTTTGATTTCTTCGCCTTTCTCGTCGAAAAGTTGTCTCTGAATCAGGTACATCAATCTTCTTTACCTGGCAAAGTTTTCTTCTTTTTGTTTTTGAAAATTTTGTTGATTAGCTTGCGATATAGAACCTTTGCGCTGTTTTTGGTTGGTGGGAAAATGGAGGAAAAGAAAATTTTGAGTCTTTGGGTCTTGTTGTTTTGGTTTCCAAAAGTTGAAAAGGTCAATACATGTATGCTGATTGATTAGTTTAGGCTTCATTGGAGAATATGGAGAATTTTGATTTACTGGGTCACCAAAAGTTAAAAGAAACATAGCCTTGATTGGATTAGAGAGAGTTTAAATTTCTTTGGATATTGTTCTTATAAGCTTGAGCTGTAAATCTCCTGTTATGTTTTTTTAATTTTTTTTTATCTTTTTGATGGTGAAATTTAGGTTTGTTAACAATTTTGAGGATGGAGTCTTAAGTTGGTTGATTGACGAAAGTGGAAATTTGGACTTGATTTAGTCTCTTCTCTTTGCGTTTGAGCTTAACTTGTGGTTTAGTCTGATTCTGGGTCAGTGGAAATGAGTGTGGTGGGGTTTGATATTGGAAATGAGAACTGTGTTATAGCCGTGGTGAAGCAACGGGGTGTTGACGTATTATTGAATGATGAATCAAATCGTGAAACCCCGGCAGTGGTATGTTTTGGGGAGAAGCAACGGTTTCTGGGGTCTGCTGGTGCTGCTACTGCAATGATGAACCTGAAATCCACGATATCTCAGGTGAAGAGATTGATTGGCAGGAAATTTGCAGAAGCGGATGTGCAAAATGAACTAAAAATGTTCCCTGTTGAGACTTCCGAGGGTCCGGATGGGGGCATTTTGATTCACTTGAAGTATCTGGGTGAGAGCCATACATTTACCCCAGTTCAGATTATGGCAATGCTCTTTGCTCATTTGAAAGAGATAGGGGAGAAAAGTTTGGAAATGGCCATTACAGATTGTGTAATCGGGGTCCCGTCATACTTTACAGACTTGCAGAGACGTGCATATTTGAATGCTGCAGCGATTGCTGGGTTGAACCCTTTGAGATTGATGCATGACTGTACTGCAACTGCACTTAGTTATGGGATTTACAAGACAGATTTCCCTAGTTCTGGTCCAACGTACGTTGCATTTGTTGACATTGGTCATTGTGATACCCAGGTCTCTATTGCATCATTTGAGGGTGGACATATGAGGATATTATCACATACTTTTGACAGCAGCTTGGGAGGGAGAGACTTTGATGAGGTTTTGTTTAGTCATTTTGCTGCACAATTCAAGGAGCAGTACAGTATTGATGTGTACTCTAATGTCAAGGCATGTATCAGGCTGCAGGCAGCATGTGAGAAGCTGAAGAAAGTTTTGAGTGCAAATCCAGAGGCACCTCTGAATATTGAATGTTTGATGGAGGAGAAAGATGTTAAGGGCTTCATTAAGAGGGATGAATTTGAGAAGCTGGCTTCGAGATTATTGGAGAGGATTAGCATTCCTTGTAACAAAGCCTTGGCTGATGCAGGGTTGCCTGCAGTGAAGATCCATTCTGTTGAGCTTGTTGGCTCAGGGTCCAGGATTCCAGCTATTACTAGATTGCTAGCTTCTCTATTCAGGAGAGAACCCAGCCGGAAACTGAATGCAAGTGAGTGTGTGGCGCGCGGATGTGCTCTTCAGTGTGCAATGCTAAGTCCAGTTTTTCGGGTCAAAGAATATGAGGTTAGTAGCTTGAAATGAATTATCAATTCTCGGCTACAGATATGTGTTGTGTGTTGTTCTTTGACAAAGTCATTATACGTATATTACTTATCAAAAGTCATTATACATATATAGGAATGCAATGATGGTCTGCTTTCCTTATCTGTTTATTATATGGGTTTGTGTCAATAAGAGGTAGAGATAATTTATGTTGAAGAGAACCAAAGTAAACATATGTAATTAACCATTTGAAGTGAAATATGTCAATTTTTGGCTCAAAATTATGCAAGTTTAAATTGTATTTTCAACAGTACTATTTTTTTTTTTATTATTATTTGTATAAAGCTGAAGTTGTTTCTTTCAATAATGTGCAGGACATTTTTGGTGTTATATGCAGTATATATATGTTACACGGTACACCTGTTTTGTGCATATTTCCATGAATATTTTTAGCCAGAATGCTTAACTTTATATTTAAATTACCCAGAACCTCCTCCCCCCTCTTCCAATAAAAAAGAACCTCCTCCCACAATTCCTCAATTTTTCCCCTTTATCAAATAATGTTTCTTAAGAGCTTGAGTGATTGGTAAATCTTAAAGCTAAGCATGGTAATTCATGTTTCACGGTCTAAATATAGTCATGCATTGCGCCATTTATATCAAATTGGAGGACACTAAAAATATCGAGGGAGCATAAACAAGATTTTGGATGGTCATGATCCATCCTTTTTGCAGCCTTGCATCTAAAATTGCTTTGATGGACCAATGACTTGTCTTTGCAAATGACAGAATGAATGATATTTGGCTTCTAAATCGCTATTGAACCAATTATTGATGCTAACGAAGTTGATGTTTCTCTAACAACTAGATCTAGGATTACATCCTTAGATGTGGGACTACCTGCCAATAATTTAGGTTGCAAATAAATGGAGGATGGGTTTCTTGCAAATAATTTAGTTGTCTATATTAAAAGGAAAATTGCGAGAACTTTAATTCATATTCAATACTTGATGATTTTAGTTCTCTAAAAGAACGTAGGCTGCAATTTTAGACAATTTGTTTTTGTTATTTTGAATTGTTTTTATCATATTTTTTGTATGTAGTAGAACTATAGTATATAAAGAGAACCCAAAAAAAAAAAAATCATCCCTGTCATTACATTTTTAATTCAGCCCCTTCAAAGATGAATTCCTGACTCCACCATTGAATGTATGCCTATTTCAAATATCATAGCCAAGTACTTTTGGGCATAAAAACAGGCACAATAGTCCATGAAGGATGATTACTATAGTATTTGACTATATTCTTTAAATATTTTAACATCTAAAAATCTTTAGCCTTGACTGTTCAATACACTAAATATTTTGAAAGATCACCCTACTAAACTCATGGAACAAAGTGCGTAACTGCACATAACATTTCTAGTTTTGGTGGCCACTAGATGCTCGGATGCTGGCCTGTTTTGGGTGGGTTATTTGAGGGTTCGAGGGCTTGCTGTTTTGTGAGTTTTGGGTGGGTTGTTTGGGTTTTTCTTGTGCTCGCTCCTATCGACTACTGCTTGTGTACTTAGGGTGCCTTACGCGTTTTATAATATTTCCTTTACTTATCAAAAATAAGAACAACTTACAAGCAACTTCAATTTGTTGTTAACAAAGATAGGATGACTTGCACTGAGTGCAAAATTCAGGAGAAAAAAATAAAACTGTTGACTATTAGGCCCACAAGACTGTCATGTTACTAGTAATAAAGATCTTAATCTTCAAACTGGAGTAGTGGACTGAAAGATGAGACACTCAGCATGATGCACACAAAACTAAGAACAAGTCTTTTGTTGTTTGATACGTTTGCATGTGTGTTTCTTAAACCACTGCTTTACTAATCCGTGTTTATTGAGTCCCATATATTCACGAGACTTTCTTCTTGGAGTAATCATAAACCACTTATCTTGTTTGTGTCATTTATGAGTAATTTCTTTCTTTTTCTTCTCTTGATTCTCTAGGGGCATGATTTCTGAATTACAAAATTTTAGTATCATGTGCCACATGATTTTACTCAGTCAGGAATATATATACTTGTTTGGTCTATTCTTGCATATTTGGTATGTAATTTCCATGGTATGTTATTATGCAGGTTCAAGATGTAATTCCTTTCTCCATAGGATTCTTATCAGAAGAAGCCCCAATTTGCAAAGGGTCAAATGGCATATTGTTTCCTAGAGGCCAACCCATCCCTAGTGTTAAAGTTTTGACATTTCAACGAAGCAGTTCATTCCATTTGGAAGCATTCTATGCTAATCTACATGAGTTGCCCTCTGGCGTTTCACCAAAAATTAGTTGTTTCACGGTATGCGTCCTTTGAAGTGTTTTGCTTAAATGAAAAGTTTAGACTCCTGCTCTTTGAGTTCCTACTGGCCATCCCAGCCCGACCAAAAGAAAAGGCATTGGAGAG
>FXXK01002687.1:12727-31835 GCA_900184695.1 Betula pendula
AGTAGAGCATGTCAATCAACTAGGTATAGCACTGTTAGAAGAAACAACAAGAGTATATTCAAGGGCAAACAAAGCTACATGATAAGAAGTTAAATGAATTGTCAGTCAAAATGAAAAAGTTAATAGAAGGATTAACAAGTTTACAAGCAGAGAAACGTCGTGAATTTGACAGGAAGAACCTTCTTTTCAATTTCAAAACATGACTCCATTTGAAGGTAGAATTACAAGAGAAGAAGGAGAGTCTTCATTTGGCTTTCCCAGAGTTCCAAGGGGGTTGTTCCAGATATTCAGGTCAGAAGCATCAAGGTTGAGTTTCCAAGATTTGATGTGAAAATGTTTCAGGCTGGTTGTTTAAGGCAAATCAGTTTTCAATTTTAACCAAACCCCAAAGGAGCACAAAGTGTTAATGTCAGCATTTTACATGGAAGGAGAAGCACTAGTTTGTTTCAAGATGCATCAGACTTGGGAGTTTTCACTTCTTGGAGGCTTTGGAAAAGGCTATACAGGTAAGGTTTGATCCTAATTCTTATGATGATCCTATGGAAGCCATCACTCGTTTGAAACAAACTTCTAGCATTTCAATATACAAAACTCAATTTGAGAATTTGTCCAATAGACTAAAAGGCTATCAGAAAAATATAAGCTAAGTTGTTTTTTAAGTGGTCTTAGAGATGATATTAGACTGCCCTTGAAGATGCTAAAACCTCAAGATTTGAATAAGGCATTTGGGTTAGCAAAAATTTCAGGAGGATATGTTTTGAGTACTCGAAGATCTTTTAGATCAAATGGATTTAGTCCAACAATAACTAAAATCAGGCATGCCAAATGTTTAAGCCTACTTATCCAGCTCTTATCAGAGTTGATTCCG
The DNA here is from genome assembly GCA_900184695.1 of Betula pendula. Lineage (NCBI taxonomy): Eukaryota > Viridiplantae > Streptophyta > Magnoliopsida > Fagales > Betulaceae > Betula > Betula pendula. The sequence continues at coordinate 13,596 of FXXK01002687.1, forward strand.
GAAATAAATGAGACATAAGGGCTCAAAAAGGGGGTTTTAAAACCAATAATTCCTATTCAAAAAAATTTTCCAGCTCAAATGGAAGAAAGAAGAAGGAAGGGGTTGTGCTATTATTGTGATGAAAAATATAACCAAAACCATAGATGTTGAAAGGAAAATTTTTTCTTACGGAAGGCTGTGAATTATTGAAGGAAGACCAGATTGTCACTCCTGAGGTGGAATGGGGGAATCAGTTCAAGAATTACAAACAGGGGTAGGAGGAATGAGAAAATGAATTCCCATAAATTTCTATGCACGCAATTACAGGATCTCCAAACCCAAGAACCATAAAATTGGTGGGGAAATTAAGTTTCAAGGAATTACAATTCTGATTGATTCAGGGAGTTCACACAATTTCATAGATCCCACTATATCAGCAAAAACACAGCTAGAGGTACAACAAGGAGAACAACTAGCTGTCAAGGTGGCTAATGGTTAGGTGGTGCACACCCAGGGCCACTGCACAGCCCTCCCGGTGAGGGTACAAGGTAAAAATTTGTTGCTGATTTTTACATTTTACCATTAGGAGGTTGTGATATGGTTTTAGGCATCCATTGTTAAGGTCTCTTGGTCCTATAATTTGAATTTTGATAAATTGACCATGGAATTCTCCCTATTATCAAAAGAGTTGTTTGGAAAGGATTACAACAAACTGAGTCTACTTTAAGAGATAGTAGTACATTCTCTAAATTGCCTAGTACTAGAAAGAAAGGCTTGATACTGCAATTAATGGAGCAGGAACAACAGCCAGTTTCTGCCCACTCAAATGCATTTTTTGCTCCTTTATTGAAAGATTTGCTAAAGTCTTTGAAGAACCTGTTGGTCTACCTCCTGTGAGGTTTCATGACCATCAAATAATTCTTAAGGAAGGCACTTAGCCAGTGTGGTGTAAGACCTTATCGATACCCCCATTATCAAAAGAGGGAAAATTGAGAAAATTGTAAGGGACTAATGGAATTAGGAGCAATCAGGCCTAGTCAATCTCCTTTTTCTTCACCAGTTCTATTGGTCCACAAGGCTGATGGTAGTTGGCGTATGTGCATGGACTATAAAGCCCTTAACAAAGTCACTGTGAAGGATAAATTTCCATCCCAGTGGTAGATGAATTGCTGGACGAATTATGTGGAGCTCAAATTTTCTCTAAACTGGACCTCAGATCAGGTTATCACCAGATTAGGGTTAAGCCCTAAGGAGATTTCCAAAACAGCCTTCCAAACTCATGAGGGTCACTACGAATTCTTAGCTATGCCCTTTGGGCTAACTAATGCAACCCTCTACTTTTCAGGGCTTAATGAATCACATTTTTAGGCCCTATTTAAGGAATTTGTGTTGGTATTTTTCGATGATATCTTGGTATACAGCAAACTCAAAAGGACCATTTAATCCATTTGAGGATTGTTTTGACAACTCTGAAAGACCAGCAACTATTTGCTAAAGAAGTGAAGTGTAAGTTTGGCTGTGATGAGATTGAATATCTAGGGCATGTGATTTTTGCCCAAGGGTTTAAGGCTGATCCAACCAAGATTGAAGGAATGTTGAAGTGGCCACAACCTAAGTCTCTAAAAGCTCTCAGAGGTTTCTTGGGAATGGAACGATACACGAGAGAAAAAGAGTGCGAAGGCCGAGAGGCACACGCAGTGTTGTTATTACGAGGAAAAAGTTTGCGCGAGCGGAGCGCGAGCGCGCACGTCCACGAGAGTGTGTAGTTAATTCAACGAGACGCGGAAGCCAGCGAGGGCCAGAGAAGAAAAGGAGAGGGTACGCGACTCACAAGCGCGACAACGAGGGGGTGACCGGGAAGAAACGATAGCTCCGTTGTTTGTTTTTGTTGTCATTCTTTTTCATTCACAGCAGCCAAAGTAGCAACAGTTTTCTACAAAATATTTTTAAACTACATGGCATGCTCTCTCTATTGTTAGTGATCGGGATGCTATCTTTACTAGTTCTTTTTGGCAAGAGTTGTTTAAACTCCAGGACACTAATCTTTCTATGAGCACAGCTTTCCATCCACAAACGGATGGCCAAACTGAAGTGGTCAACAAATGCTTAGAACACTATCTAAGATGTTATGCAGGGAAAAACCAAAATCATGGGTAACCTGGCTAGCTATGGCAGAATATTGGTACAACACTAATTTTCATGCATCTACGAAATTAACCCCATTTGAAGTGTTATGACGGCATACCTCCTCCACGGTTAGCTGACTATGTGCCAGGTACTACTTTGAATCAAGCAGTGGATGACCATCTTAAGGATCAGGCTCCAAATTCTCTCCCCTTCTGCGCCATAAACTTGGTAGCTGGCACAAGAGAGACAAAAGCATTATTATGACAAACACAGGACAGAAAGATCCTTTGAAGTTGGTGATTGGGTTTACCTTAGACTTCAGCCTTACAAAAAAAGACCCCTAGCTTTGCGGCGCTGTTTTGAAGCTATCTCCACGCTTTTATGGCCTTTTTCAAATCCTTCGAAGGATTGGGGAAGTCGCCTATAAGCTTGATTTGCCGCAAGAGTCTAGAATACACCCTGTATTCCATGTTTCCTGTCTCAAAAAACAGGTTGGACATCGTGTGGTTCCTTTACCGACACTTCCCCCAGTGGACAGCCCAGGGCGAAATTCAACCCGAGCCCGAAAAGATTTTGCAAAAAAGGTTCGGAAGGTTAACAATCAGCCGTGGTAGAAGTTTTGGTTAAGTGGAAGGGTACTACATCGGACGATGCAACTTGGGAACACTTTTGAGAATTGAGAAGTCGATACCCCTCACCTTGTGGCAAGGTGCTCTAAAGGGAGAGGGATTGTAATGATCTGTTGAATGGGGGCTTTGAATGAAGTCAAAGATAATGTTCAGTAGTCAGGAAATTTGTGGTGAAGAAAGAAGTGATGGGACAGCGTAATCTAGCCTTATCTTAGCTAGAACGGTGCGTTTTGAAGAGTAATGAAGTGCTGCGGTTTTGAAGAGTTAATGAAGTGTTTGCGTTTTGGTCTAGTTGATAGACGTCCGTGAATTCAGATCACATGGCAGGTTTGTTATAAACTTACAGTTAGCTAGTAAAGCTGGGTTGTTATAATTTGTTGGGCTAGTTACAATCTGTTGGGTTAGTGATAGTAATAAGTTAGAATCAAGAGGCTTTATAAGCCCAAGTGACGAGAGTAAAGGCACGAAAGTCTTGATCATTGTATTTCTTGTTTTTCTTGGAACTTGGGTTGAGGCTCGAATCTGCCCACTGTATTCTTTCTTTTCCTTTGAATCAATATACTACTTTCTCGTTTTTTCCCATTCACCCAAACACTAATATCCCTTACAAATATCAAAACTAGAAAATTAAGAAACAAGAATATTCCACAACTAGAGTACGTCTTGCCGAGCTGAGCTCGGACAGACTTTTGAAAACGCTGGTCGACCAACCAAAACTCCCTCAGTTAGAACAACTTTTAATCACCCTGATGGTTCTACCAAGCCTAGTCCAACAACCAAAATTTAGTTTGAATACAACCCTAGTCCAAAGCTTAATTTGAAGGTAAGGTTCCTACGTTTACTCTCTTTGAAACCTCAATTTTTTTTTGAAGATGACACATCCAGGGAGTGGCAAAGCAACAACTCTAATTAAACCAGCGGCTTTAGCTTTCTAGCTCGGGATCCTTTGAGAAACTTTGTGAATGATTTCTTCTAGCTTGGGATTTCTTGTACCGATTCAGGAACATTGGAAGTCCCTAATATCTAGCTTTAGCAGAGGCTTTTTTGAGAGTATATAGGTACCGAAATGGTTGAGATGGTTTGGGCTTGATATTCTTGCTGAAGTGGATAGAAGACATTTTTTTTAAAAAAAAACGTGAAATGGGCTTGTTGGGAGGTCACTCTACCAAAGATGATGAAGTCATCTGCAACGAGATGAGTAAGAGAGGAGGTAGGGAGAGAGAGAAAGGGATTATTCCTTCTAATTTAATACCCCGGAGGTTCCCTTTTATTTATGTTTTTTTTCCTATGGAAAATCCTGGAAAGGATTTCAGATCCAAAAATGAAAAGGGGAAGAGGGGTCCCTTGCCAAAGGCCTCGACTTGCAGAAATAGTTTCTTATATCAGAGCATTAATGCCAAGATCCTTTTATGGCAAGAGAGACTATATTGTAATTCCATAAAATGTTCATTTAAAAAGCATTAGTCTCTTCAGTGTTACAGGGTGCATGCCCCTAGCCTGGCGAATAAATTTGGGAAGACATGGTGACATCTTTTTTTTTATTTTTTTCATGCGATTCAGTTGAATTCTAATTGATTCAAAGCATTCATGTTGGCTTATCTAAATTTTTAGACAAAATAGTAAATCAAAACTCGTTATTGTTAATTTAGCTAACCACTCTTCAAGACCCGCTTCCATCAGTTTATCTAAATTTCTTATCTATTTTATTAAAATAATCAATTTTAAAATTTTTTATTCATTTTAATTGAAAACCCATCTTCACCAAAAAAAAAAAAAAAAAACCAAACAAAACATCCATCTGCCAGCAATATCATCGCCACACTATTCTCCACCATCACCAACATAGCGCCACCAATAACATCATGCTCTGTTGGAGCCTAAAGATTTTATTTAATTGAATCCTCTGTGGAGCCTAATTATTTGTTTGTTGGTGTCTTCTCGTTGTAATATTTACCCAAAAAAAAAAAAAATCTGAGCAAGGCCAGAACATTACGTGTTGTTTCTTCTATTTGATCGAGCAGGTATTCATTACATTGCGGTTAGACTTCTGAGTCTTCATTCAATTATTCCCACCTTCTCTAACTCTTCTCTTCCACACCCACATGCTTTCCCCCAACAGAAAAACACGAAAATAAGAAAGCCCAAAGCCAATCAGACGCCAAACCCACATATCCAAACCAAAAAAATTTCCATTCAACTTGGTAGGTTTTGTTGTTGAACCAAACAACAAAACCTACTCTATTCAAAAATTTTGCTTTAGTTGAGTTGAATTTGCATTTGCTACAACAAAACACCATCAAACACGAATTCAAGATTTTCTATCACCGGCTCTTTTTTCTCCCCCCAATTTTCTCAGCAAACCAAACAAAGCACAAGCAAAATAGCTCACTAAAATACCTTGACTATGGTTCCCTGGTGGAGTTGCCACTTGCCGGACGAAATCAAGAGAGAGAGAGAGAGAGGCAATTTGTGTGGAGAGAAAAATGCTTGGAAAGGAAAACAGTACGCGTGAACAAAAAAAAACTAAATAAAAAAATGATGGATGTGTGAACAGTGTAACGCCCAACGCCCCCATGGGGCGTTACACTGTTCACAAATGGATGACAAATCCATTTTGCATTCTAGATGCATAAGCCAGCAGAAGAGTCTTTTAAGGATATGCTTAGCCATCGTAACTAAATGGGGAAGATGGCTAAGCCAATGTGAGTGCTAAGTGAACTTTCCATCTCCCTTCCACATTTACAATTAGTAACAAGCTGTACATCTAAATTGCTTCAGATTCTGGCCACAATTTACTACACAAAAAATCTTCATGTCTGAGGAAAATGTAGCTCCATATAGTTCTGATCAGCTCATATGAGATTCAAACCATTTGTAAATCAGCTCAGAATGCAAGCTAGTCATTTCATGGTAAGCGAATGCAAGATTCAATTCCTCCTGAATGTGTTGTGCTAAATGCTGATCTTGCAAAGAAGTCTTACTCTCCCTGTGAGCTGCTTTCCAACGTGTTGCACGCCCATCATTCTTCATATATCCATTTTCATCGATGAAGCCCTTGTCCCGGAAAAGCTCAAATAACTTAGCAGAAAAAGTTTGATCAACACCTGGGATTCTGTCAGCTAAAAGATGTGGAGACAAGGGGAACTCCATGCATTCAATCTCTGCCACATCAACACCTTTATTTCTCAAAAGCTCCAAATTTTCATCTATCTTTTGCCGCCTAGATACATCTTTGGGCATGTGCACAAACAATGTAGGTGGATAATCCTCACTGATATCCATCTTATGGAATACGCCTTCAGCAATCATAAGTGTAATACTACTGAATTTCAATTCAGTGGCCAGTACCGAAACAAAGTACCCTCCAGAGGAGGCTCCCAAAGCGACAATAGGAAGTTGTTTAAGCTTGTTTTTCTCTACCCACCACTTCATAATATCTTTAACAATGAATCTTTCCTCCCCTAATAATGCCCAGCATCTCCCCGCGCTTGATATCGTAAGAACAGCAAACTTTCGAGCAAGAGCATGAAGGGTGAGAAGCCTTTCTTCTGGTAGCCCAATGCAATTAGGACAGGTAGAAGATCTGTCCCAAAAGTTAACAGCTCTGCCGTTGCACCCATGAGCCAGAAAGATAACTGCCTTAGGCGTATCAGGTATTTGCCAAATAATTTCCGTTCCATTCCAGACCTCAACAGTTGGATGAAATTGCACCAAAGACTCTAAGCTATTCCATTTTTGCTTCAGAAGTCCAGATGATAATCTGGGATTTTGACCATTGTCATGATATATTGAGACTAAAACTACAAGAATAAGAATGAGAGATGCGATCAAAATTGAGACCCTACACTTTTGAGGCCCATTCCAAGCTTTCGATCTGTTTCCATGCTTCCACATTACTGCAAAGAGACAGAGAGAGAGTGAGTTTTTCTGAATCAACTCTCAAATTACAAATATGACATAAATGCGATTTAAAGTGGATAAATTTTTATGTAGATTTGCTGTGAATGATTAAGATTTATAACCACTACAGTAGCAAGGGGACTAAATATTTAAAATAAGTTTATTGATCTTCAATGTTTCAATTCAAAACCAATGGAAACAAACCTCCAGTCGGCTAACCCTGACACAACTTTTTGTAAATGTTGGGATGAATTTCTCATTTTCACAACCAAAAGAAAAAGGTATATATAATATTAGCTACTTCAAGCATGAGCATCAAACTCTTAACACATGGAAATATCATATATTAATCACATCGGATGAGTTTAAACTGATAAATCTGAAGTGTTCTTTCATCACAGGTGACCAAAAAAATGAGTAAGATGCAGTCAAGAAAAGACTCAAGAAAGAGCAAGCTTAGAGGCCAAAGAAATGTAAGACAAATGATTTAGGTACAAGTGGATCTATATGTATTCACAAGTCATTTAAATTCAGTAATATGTTGGAAATTTAATCAATTTTTCTACACGGGCTGTAAATCCTTAACTTACCCCAAACCCTAAAAATCGACCATCTCACAAATTTCTTTCTCATTTAGAAATCTATCTGAACCAAAATGACCAAATTGATTTTTTAAGACTTTTATGGTCCAATTCCACCCTAAAAATCCTAAAAACAGAGTCTTTCTTTCCTAAACCGTAGCCCAACATAATTGGGGCCCATAAGACTTCTATATCTTCAACTTCTTCACTCTAAATCCCAAACAAGAAAAGAAAGAAAAATCAAATAACCAATATCTCTTGACGAAATTCACACATATTACAATCTGCAAGCTCTAGCATTCCAACATTAATGGTCCTACTTCCTCGAAATACTACATCAAAGCTAAGCTTCTGTTTGGTAGCTGAGAGAGAAAGAAAGAGAGACCCAAATTCAGAACGTAAACAACGAAAACATACCTGGAAAAGTTTGATCAGAGAGAGAGAATCAAGATCTGAATTTTGGAAGTGAGCTTTCAAATTTATGTTAATTTCCGGTGGTTTTACTGCCGAGTGGTGGATCCAGGGAGCGAATATCTCCCTACAATTTTTGAAATTCTCTAAGAAATATACATTTTTTACAAATTGACCAACAGAGCAAATTTGTTGGCCCCCCTCTAAATTTTTTTTTCTTTTAATTTTAATCCTCTACGGTGAAGTTTTCAGAGCGGATAGAATTTGGAAGAGTAAAATGTGGAAAAGAATAAAATAAAGGGCTGAGATTGGAAGTTGAAATCTTGGGAACAATGCGAAGAGAACAGTGTGCCCAAAAATGGGGAAGAGTAAACGTGGGAAGGCATAAAATAAAGGGATATGGCTTAGGTGTGGTGAAAAAATTTACAGCATGGATGGATGCTATGGTTATTTTAAGGGTTTAAACTCGTCTTTGAAATTAAACCTAAATCTTTAAAATAATTACAATATATTTCGAGTATTTGAAATGAAATCTAAACCCTTAAAATATCTATCGAATGCTGTAAAAAAATTTATACCACCTAATCTTAGTCCCATAATAAAGGGCTTCAAGAAAAGACTTACTGCAAAAAAAGAAATTTTTGCGACACAATTGGAGAGTTGCCTTTTATTGTAAGTTAATATCTGGTTTCATTTTTAATCAGACTAACAATGAATCAATTTAAATAGTAAACGTGGGAAAAACACAACTTTTTTATTTTTTTTATTTTTTTTTTCTATGCATGGCAAAACACAACTTATTGTTTGTAACCTCTGGTTTCGTTAATCAATTAATATGATTCATTGGTCAAAAAATTATAGATGGCTGGTGGATTAGAGCATTCCGAGCAAGTTTGTCTCAATTTAGAGAAAAACAAATTTTTTTTTTTTTAATTTTTATCATGAAGAGTCACTACCAAAATCAAACTTTTTAGAGCACTCCGATTCGGTTCAACAAATATTTAACTAATTTTTTTTTTTAATTTTTATCATGAAGAGTCACTACCAAAATCAAACTTTTTAGAGCACTCCGATTCGGCTCAACAAATATTTTTATTAAAAATTTAGCTAAAGAACAAATTTTTTCTATTTTAACTACTCACGTTTTTAAAACACATACATTTAGCTTAGCATTTTAGTTATTCACTTTCACTTTTTCATTTAAAATATTATTTCTACTTGAGACATTACCTTCTCTCAGTAAGGTTTGCGCGTCCTGAAGAACTTTTGGTACAATTTCAGTGCCCCCGACATTGCACAAACATACTATCTTTGTAACGCCCCGAGAAAATAATTAATTAGTAATTAATTTCACGGCTCGTCTCCCAGCCCTATTCTACCAGGAATAAGACTCAAGGATTTCTATTCCTCAAAAGAGAATGTTACGCAGCGAAATACTTAGATTTCTATAGTCATTAATAATTACAACCATAGCGTCTACTTAGAATCATTGCATGAATAGATTAAATACTATACATAATATCACAAAAAAAAAAGGATCCAATTAAGCTTTAATACATAATTATAACTCAAAACTCTAAGTCTACAACATCATCAAAACATAATGATTACCATGAGCAGCCTTTGAAGTCTTGTAGTAAGTCCTCGAGCATAAATCGAATCAATATATTCCTACACCCAACGGCTACATCTGTCTCGAGGTCCATCTCGAATCCGACATCTAAAGGTAAAACAACACATGTTTTACAGGTGAAAATAATACAAGAATAAGTCTACGACTTAGTGAGTAATAATCCAAATGTTATACACGTTATCATTTGTGAACTCAGCTTATAAAGCACATGCATTGATAATCTCAGTTATGATATAACATGTCATGACAATGCAATATATTTATAAATATATGATATAAGTAGGAACGCGTGATTATGTTAATAATATAGTCTACCTGAAACATTAATCTCTCGCGGCAAGGTTTTGCATGTCCAAAGGACTTCTGGTACACTCCGAAAAAGGTCACTAGCTTGAATCACTCTCCCCTCTTTCCCTCCTTTTGTACGGACATGTCCAAATAATAATAATAATAATCTGTTATGTATATATATATATATTAAATGAAACCGCATCATCACAGTGTATATATGCGTACCAGCCATCATTATCTCATAATATGAGCATATCACATTAGAGTAATCAAAAATAGCAGCGAAAACTAAATAAACAAACCAGTGAGAGTAACATAACATCAGGAGCTAACATAAACTATATAAAACAGTTTTACAACATAACTGTTATACATCAAAAGAAGGCTATCAAAAATGCTAAATGCGGCATAGCCAAATTACATCAACTTGTCCACATATATACAATAACTTGATGTACAACAAAAATTAGACTAAGACCAGCCTAAACAAAATACTATCCGGCGTATATCGCCTCAAACCAACATCTCATATATGCAACCACTGGATCCTGATCCTCAACACCTGCAGCATCAACATCATCTATGCAATCATAGAGAACATCCATGATTACATAGGTGGAGAAAATAAGAAAGTGTGAGTCAACAGTTCATAATGAATGAAGACTCCTACGAGGTTTTCGAAATGAGCTAAACTTTTATTATGCAATCGTTTACAATAACAGCTACTCATTTTATAAAAAGATTACTTTTTTTATTCAAACTTAGTGTAGCTAATGAAGTAAACAACACATTTATAAAGCATTTTGAATTATTATATATATCTATAAATGTATGCATATGTTCCAAAAATACGTTTGGATACATATACATATAACTCATCTAATGCATAACTAAAAGTCCACAAAACATTATATGCAATCCAGTTGTAAACGTATACATAAGTTCTTTCCCATTGAGACTCTCATACATACCAATACATCTAGCATGAAATTCCTCATAAACCAATACACATAAATTATCAATAACAATGCAATGCATGCTTTAATCTTTCACTTTCATCTTTACTTATCATTGTATGTACAGCTTGCGTAACGGGCCCAGCTCTAGCACTTGTGCGTAATAGGCCCAGCCCTAGCACCTTTCATATCTTTCATCATATCATAATGGGCCTAGACCTTTTCTTTACTTTCATTCTTATGGGCCCAGCCCTCTTTATTATCTTTATTCTTAGCCCATGATCATGCTCACACATCAATGCTATGCTCATATATATGCAACTTTCAAATCTCATCATAACATTTTTTCTCAACAATCATGTCATTTACCGATTATCATAAACTAATATCTTAACACATCAAAGTAATCAATAATCTAGTATCTCTTTCATATCTCAACACTTTCAAAATCGTAACACAATATCAATCAAATCTCATCGAAAATCTCTTAAAACATTGAAAGTATCAAGTAATAATAAATCATTCCCAAACCAACATATGAATGGCTTGATCTTGTTATAGACTTAAACATGCTTTGAAAACAATGTTTTTTTCTTATCATTTATAAAACTCTCTTAAAAACATAAGAATGTATTTTGTCCTCAGTGAGTAAGAAATTACTCACCTCAATCATTTGATGCTTATTGGACACCAACACAACCTCTAAACCACAAGAAACTATAATATCACATTGCATACAAATCTTAGATACAATTTATAACTTAAAATTTAATCAACAAGTGTTTATAATCTCATAAGCATTTAACTCATAATACTCAAGGCTTAATGGAACTCATAACATGATTCCATAAGCTATAATAATTAATCCATGTCAATTTACAATGGATTAACATGCTACATTGTAACTTTAAGTAAAATCACAAAGCTAAACTTAGACACTTACCACGATGAATGAAGACCCGGTCGAAGGAACTTCAATCAAATGCTTGAACTCCACAAATGTTACAAAACCCTAGATAAATAATCAAGATTAAGCAACATGCATATGGTGTTAGCTCAATCTTGAGAAAATAGACTATGGCTTGAGAATTTACCTCAAACGATCGGTGGAAATGACGATCTAACACCAAGGAATGCGTTGCCGATGTTAGAAAACGCAACCCGAGCCTCACAATGTAGTTATGTTAAGGTTTTGGGAAAACCCTAGGAGAGAGGAGAGAGCTCAGGGTTGTTCCAACTTAGAAAATGTGAGAAATGAGCTGGAAAAACGCACTCAACCTATTTATATTCACCATATTGTTCACAGTTGTCCTAACCATATATGGACCTTCCGGACCACTACCTTTTGGACCAATCTGCGAACGGGCTGCGGACGAGGCACACTGACTGAATTAAAACGTGCTTCATCTGGAAGCAGCTAGGGACGACCTATAGACGATTGCAAAAAAGGCATCGTCTAGACTCATAGTGGACGATGTGCAGGTGGTTGCTACTAACTGAATAGTAGCATACACCATCCGGACGACTTGCGGGCGGTTGCTACTGACTGAACAGTAGCATACACCGTCCGGACCGCAGCAAACGAAACTGCAGATGACCAACACTGGGCAACATCCGTCTGGACCACAACATCACCGTCTGGACCCCCAATGTAAAAGATTATTTTTAAGGTTTTCTCGATGTGTTTTCGAAGTTATTTCATAATTCCTTAACTTAAATTGTTGGGCATAACATCCCTCCCTCCTCATAAAAATTTTGTCCTCGAAATTGCTTATACACACACATACTCATACAAGCAATTCAAAACTCATTTCATATGACATGAAGTATACATAAGCTCATATAGAGGAAATATACCTGATCACATGAACAAGTGCGGATATCGAGTCCGCATATCCGATTCAAGCTCCCATGAAGCTTCCTCGACATCGTGATTCCTCCNGTAAAGTCTTCGCAAGAAGGATGACTTTAGTCCTCAACTGTTGTTTTTTGCGATCCAATACCTGAACCGGTTGCTCTTCGCAAGTCAAGTTCGGCTGAATATCTAGTGGTTCATAATTAATTATATGTTGTGGATCATGCACACACTTTCGTAGCTACGATACGTGAAAAATATTCTGAATATTAGCCAATTCAGGTGGTAATTCGACTTGATAAGCTACAAGGCCAACAGTGCCAATAACATGAAAAGGTCCGACATAGCGTGGACTGAGCTTTCCTTTTTTGCCAAAATGGACCACACCACGCATAGGTGATACTTTAATATACACAAGGTCCTCAACATCGAATTCCAGCTTGCAGCGATGCTTATCCGTGTAACTTTTTTCTGTCTACTTTGAGCTGTGAGCATTCGCTTCCGAATAATTGCAACCTTCTCTTTTATGTCTTGTTTCATTTCTGGCCCGAGTATTTGACTTTCACCAACATCATCCCAATACAAAGGCAATCTGCATTTTCTTCCATATAGAGCTTCATAAGGCGCCATGCCAATTGTAGCTTGATAGCTATTGTTGTAGGCAAACTCAACTAAAGGCAAATATTGTATCCAATTACCTTTAAAATCTAGCACACACAACCGTAACATATCTTCAAGAGTCTGAATTATTCTCTCAGATTGCCCATCGGTTTGTGGATAATATGCCATGCTAAAACACAACTTAGTTCCCATTGCATCTTGTAGTCTCCACCAAAACTTAGATGTGAACCGAGCATCACGATCTGAAACAACGAAGCTAGTACTTCATGGAGTCTGACAATCTCCCGAACATACATGCTCGCAAGCTTTTCCATCGAATCTGTGATCTTGAGCGGTAGGAAATGAGCACTTTTTGTAAGCCTATCAATAATTACCCATATTGCATCTTGACCACTAGGTACCTTGGGCAAACCAACAACAAAATCCATAACAACTTGATCCCATTTGCACATAGGTACTTCCAATGGTTGAAGTTGCCCAGTAGGACGCTGATGTTCAACTTTCACAAGCTAACACAAAGGACATTGTGCCACATATTCTGCAACAGAACGCTTCATCCCACTCCACCAGAACTTCTTCTTCAAGTCTTGATACATCTTTGCATTACCCGAATGGATAGTGTACTTCGATTGATGTGCTTCATCAAGGATTTCATTCTTCAATTCATCATCATTAGGCACAAAAGTTCTCCCGTCCTTGGTCTTCAGAATCCCATCAGAGGTGACATGAAATCTTAAAGTCTCATCAATTATTTTCTGTAACTCTAAGTCATTATCTTGTGTTTACTTGATCTTTGACTTCAACAATAGTTGAACAACCATGGCTGCCATAATAGGTGATTTCCCCACCAATACTTTGTCAATTTGCACAATGACAAATTGTTGTGCCAACAGATCAATATCTGAAGTCGGTTCATTTTCAGCACTACAAGACTTTCTACTCAAAGCATCAACCACCACATTGGCTTTACCAGGATGGTAAAACATCTCACTATCATAATCTTTTATCAGGTCCAGCCATCTTCACTGTCTCATATTCAAATCTTTCTGCATGAAAATGTACTTGAGACTTTGATGGTTGGTGTGAATTTCGCATCGTTCACCATAGAGATAATGCCTCCAAATCTTCAAGGCATAAATTATAGTAGCTAGCTCCAAATCGTGTGTAGGATAATTCTTCTCATGGTCTTTCAACTGTCTTGAAGCATAAGCCATGACTTTACCATCTTGCATAAGCACACATCCCAAACCCTTTCGGGATGCATCTGTGTAGACAACATATCCAACGGATTCCATTGGTAGCGTAAGCACAGGTGCGGACACCAATTTCTGTTTTAGCTCTTGGAAGCTTGCTTCACATTCATCACTCCATACAAACGGGGCATTCTTCCTTGTAAGGGCGGTTAGAGGCCTAGACAATGCAGAGAACTCATTGATAAATGTGGCGACCCGATTTCATCACCTATTTTTTTTTTTTTTGATGAAACCAAATAGTCACAGAGGCTCATGTAAAGCCCACTTCATTAACTCATAATTTGAGCATATCACATTAGAGTTAATAACATACACGCATCAGAAATAAAAACGTAACCTGTGAGAGAACATCACCTGGAGCTGACATAAATTATATACAACAGTTTTATACAAAGACTATACAACAAAATAATGGCTAACAAAAATGCCACATACGGCATAGCCAAAGTACATCATTATATTTCTACATATACAACAGCATGATGTACAACAAAACTAGACTACAGTATGAGCCTATACAAAATATACCCAATGGGTGTACATCGCCCTCAGACATCATACCCCAAATGTGTAGCCACTGGATCTTCATCAAGATCCGCTGTACCTGCAACACAAGTATCATCTATGTAATCATAGAGATCATCCATAATTACATAGGGAAATAAAAGAGGAAGGGGTGAGTCAACAATTCATAAAGAATGAAGACTTCCTTGAGGGTTTTCTCAATGAGCCAAATTTTTATTTATGTAATCGCTTACAATATCAACAACTCAATTTCATAAAAATATAATTCTTTCATTTGTCAAACTCAGTGTGGCTGATGAAGTAAATAACACATTTATAAAGCAATTTAAATAATTATATAACTGTGAATGTATACATATGCTCCAATATACATAATAAAAATCCATAAAACATCATATGCAATCCAACTGTAAACGTATACATATGTGCTTTTAAATGAAAACTCTTATGCATACCAAAACGTCTAGCATGAAAAAACTCATAAATCAATACACATAAATCATCAAGAATAATGCAATGCATGCTTTAATCTTCCACTTTTCTTTACTTATCATTGTGTGTACAGCTTGCGTAACGGGCCCAGCCCTAGCATTTGTGCGTAACGGGCCCAGCCCTAGCACTTGTGCGTAACAGGGCCAGCCCTNAATATACAAAATAAAAATCCATAAAACATCATATGCAATCCAACTGTAAACGTATACATATGTGCTTTTAAATGAAAACTCTTATGCATACCAAAACGTCTAGCATGAAAAAACTCATAAATCAATACACATAAATCATCAAGAATAATGCAATGCATGCTTTAATCTTCCACTTTTCTTTACTTATCATTGTGTGTACAGCTTGCGTAACGGGCCCAGCCCTAGCATTTGTGCGTAACGGGCCCAGCCCTAGCACTTGTGCGTAACAGGGCCAGCCCTAGCACCTTTCATATCTTGTGCGTAACGGGCCTAGCCCTAGCACTTTTCATATTATATGCGTAACGGGCCTAGCCCTAGCCCTTGTGCGTAACAGGCCCAGCCCTAGCACCTTTCATATCTTGTGCGTAACGGGCCCAGCCCTAGCACTTTTCATTATCTTTCATTCTTAGCCCATGAACATGCTCACACATCAATGCTATATTCATGTCTATGCAACTTTCAAATCTCGACAATACAACTTTTCTTAATAATCATGTCATAACAATTGAAATCAAAATCATTTCTCAATCATTATAAATCATCATCTCAATATATCAAAGTGATCAATTTTTATAGTATTTCTTTCATATCTCAACACTTTCAAAATCACAACAACAATACCAATTATATCTCATCAAACATTCATAAAACATTGAAGGATACAAATAACAATAAACCATTCTCAAACAACATATGAATGGCTCGACTTTTCCATTGCTTTAAACAATCTTTAAAGGCATTAAATTCTATTATTTCTCAACTTGTTTAGCATATTTAAAATATCTAAAATCATTTATAAAATTCTTTGAAAACATAAAACGTATTCGTCCTCAGTGAGTAAAAGATTACTCACCTTACGAGACCGAGAAAAATTCATGATAACGGCACCCAAGCTTGCTTAAAACTCCTTTTGTCGTTTATAGAACTCACTGCAATTTAATTTAATCCAATCATTAGACTAAGGTTACTTTTAAACCTCATATCAACCAGTCATTCATTTTTACAAATTTTATTACCAATTTATCATTTATATTACATACCCTTAAAACCATGAGTTTAAGAAACCATTTAGGACTTCTAACTCCACATAAAGCCTCTCTTCACATATTGCCATGAATCAAACTACAATCATCCAACCCCATTTCAATAGTCCAACCCAAAACACACCACAACTATTCAGCCATGACAGAAAATTTCGTAAGCCAACTCCATTCAGCCATAACTAAACCACAAGATAACTTAAAACCAACATCATACTTCCAGCAAAACTAAGCCAACAAACTCACTTCAATCATCCTAAAGCAACATACTAATAGGCCATCAAATAACCAAACAAAACACAAACTAAAATCCCAAAAATCCAGCCATCATCCAGCCTTCAAAACAGCCTAGAAATCCATCATTCAAGTCACCAAAAATAATATCAATTAAGCTATCAAAACAGCCCATGAATCCATCATTAAAACAGCCAACAAGGACACACATATACCCTATGGCTACCCTCCAAAATTCAGTACACACTTCAGTCCAATATCATCACAAAACAGCTACTCAATCCACTATTAAAAACAGCCCAACAAAATACAATTTAACTCCAAAAATCAGCACACATACTCTCAAAATTTCATTCAATTTACACACACATACATGCTGTCAAACCACACCCAAAACAGCACACAAATCAGTCCCAACATTATCCTAAAACCAACTAACAATCAACTAATAAAACAGCCCAATCAAATACAAATTAAACTCCCAAAATCAGCCCATTATCCACATGAATTAAGCTATCAAAATTCATCCAAAAATCTACAACCATTCAGCCATGCAATTATTTCCCAAGTCTGTCCAGCATCTACACAAATTAAATTATCAAAAATTTTCCAACCCAACACTTCAAGTTAACATGCACGGCCAAAGGAGGAAGAGTTTCCCATCCAATTCAATTTTCGGACCTATGGGAACCCAAGCTATTTTATGTGATTCTCAAGTGTTAAAATCAGTGGGTAACAATGAAAAATGTGAGGAAAGGTTAGGTACTTACTATCCTAGAAGACCCATGGCTAAAAATCCATCTTGCTGCTGGAGCGGTGGGGGTAGGCTTAGCTAGTGATTTATCAGAGATTTATTGTTGCACCCAAGAAAATAATAAGGAGTTGGTTAATAATAACCTTAAATAATTCAAATTAATGGCGTATAGTAAAAAATAATTATAATAATAATTAATAATAAGATAATATGGTAATGGTGTAGTAACAATGTAATTAATTAGAATGTATATGAATATGTGATAAGTAATTAAGTATGGGGTGAAACAATAATTATCAAAGGTTATAATTTTAACCATGTGTGGGTCATAAATATGAATTAGAAAAGATATGAGACTTTAGTAAAAGAAGGGAGAGCATGCTGCCACTTGTTGGACAGCAAGGTTGCTGAAGCAAAAAAATAAAAAAAATGGGCCAAGCTGGGCACCACACGTGGCAACACCCAGCCAGTAGCTGTCTTCCCTTTTTCTTTTCTCTTTTCACGTGGCCTTCCCCATTCCATGCCCAGCCCATCCTTTCGTCTTCTTCTCTTCTTTTCTTCTTCTCTTTTTCTCCTTCTTTCTCCTCTGCTGCATCACTCACGGTTCCTACTGCTACTGTCCGTGACTTCCATGCTATTTTTGGCCGTGAGTGAGGAAGAGTGAGAGCTGCCTGGAGGAGAGAGGTTGAACGTGAGAGTGAGCTGAAATCTCTGTAATGGTAGGTTCTGGCCGTGATTCCTAGTTGCTCCTCCAAAGGAAGAGTTTAG
>FXXK01002688.1:0-25298 GCA_900184695.1 Betula pendula
AAACTGAATTTCCGGCGAATATCTGGGCCCACAGAGGGTTGGCATCCATCACAGAAGAGAAGAAGGGGCCGGAATTCTGAATTTCCGGCAATCGGCCCCCAAGGGTGGCTCATCCACAGAAGAAGAAAAAGGGCCGGAATATGAGATTCCGGCGAAATCCTGGGCAGACAACCGACGCGGAATATGAGATTCCGGCGAAAACTGAATCTCCGGGCGTGCCCAACGACGAAGCGCCGGCGTTTTCAGAGGCCTGGGCAGAAAGCTGGATTGGAGGCCTTTTGCCTGAAAACTGATTTTGGGCTTCAGCTTGGGCTTCAACTTGCCAAAAAACCACGAGCCCTCCTTAATGGACCCAAGCCTTCCTTAATGTCCAGGGCCCAATTTACGTCAACACAGATCCACAGGCCCAACCAAACTGAACCAGCCCAACCCAAAACCGCAGCAATCACCCGGTTCCATCTTCCCTATCATCTTCTCGAACCTGCCTTCCCACGCTCCAAGAAAGAGAGCACACGCCTCCGGAAATGGCTCTGAACACCTTACCCCCCAGCCACCCGGACCAGGCATCCCTATCATCAACCTCCACAGAAGGATTCTGTTAAGAACCCAGGGGCTTGAAGTTTGCAGTTGCGAAGAAGGCCTCCTTCGCCGATGGGCTCCACCCCAGCCCCAGAACCAGGAACCGAAAGAAAAGGTCCTCTCATGGGCTTCAAAGAAAGCCCATCACCTTGCTCAACCTCCCCCAAGGAAAAACCTACCCACCCCAACCCACCGCAGGGCCTTCAGGCAAGCAGGATATAATCCTCTCCGGCCTCCCATAAACTTGGAGACGCCACCTCCAAAAAAACGACCGGCTCTGTTGCTCCCCTCTTCACAGTGACCTCGATTGAAAGCCTCCCGGTGGATCTGACGGAACTCCTCGACTACAAGAACTCCTCAAACTTTCTCGATCGTCGCCAATCAACCAGGCGACACATCCGGGCCCAATGAGACTAGCCCCAGCAAAAGCCTTCCTCTTTCCTCTAGACGGGAGCTCCGCCTTGCCAGAAACGACCGAAAAGGAGAAGGATTTGGCCTCCACGAAGAAGCGTTCTCCATACCCAAACTTCACGCGACCAACCCAGAAGAACAAGCCATGCCAGGAGAAGAAGAGATTCCCAGGCGTTACGATCCACCCTAGCGTTAGGCTCTGAAGGCGCAACCACTAGGTAGAGAGAAGATAAACCGGCGAAAACAACGAGACCCACCAAAGCATAAATCCCCCAACGCGAGAACGGAACCCACAGACCAAAGCCGCAGACTTCCACAAAACCACCCCCCACGGTTGCCCAGAGCCTGTCTCACTAACTACCGGGCGAGCTGAAGAGAGACCTAGCAGGACGGGCAGGCACGCGCCCGCTAGAAGGAGGAGAAACGAGAGCGGAGAGTATTTTAGGCATGCCTTATATTATCAACTTAAAATCAGCTTCTGATGAACAATTTGATTTTTAATCCTAAAACCCTGCCAATATTTCGTACCTATGAACGGAAAACAACAACAAAGCTCGTAACACTTATAAGTACTGAACACGGTTCTATACTGCAAGGAGTAAATCAACAAAACATTCTTATCTTAGTGAAGAAGAAAAGGCTCTTCAAAGTAACAGGAAGGTGGTTATTTTTATTCATTGTACTTATCTATTTGCTGAGATCTTTCAATTATTTGCTAATCTATAACTAAACTTACAATAATCCTTTTATGAATAATAAGCAATTCAATCATCCAATCAAAGATGGATGCAGGGGATAGTACAATGACAAACAGAAATATTGGCAGGAACTTTGGATGTGTTGATTGGGAAAACTTCCACACCAGAAGACCACCAACATTATAAATTTTCAACAAAATACAACACTAATTTTCCACATTGCCTGCTATGATAAGCTAAAAATGGGGAGCAGTTAAAATTGAATAAGATCAAGCCGGCACTACATTGAAGTGATTAAGTATCTCTATAACCCATCTACTTGAGTTTCAGCAAATCATAAAAACTTAGGGCGGGAAGAAATGGGAGACAGAATACTAAGAAAGCTTACCTAGACCTGGACATCCTTCCTTCCTCTCAAGTCGTTTCATGACACAGGATATGCCAGGCATTTGAACACCTGTAATCACAGCAAAGATGGGGCTTGTACAAACGGGACCCCCGGAAAGAGGGCCTATATCAAAAATAAACCAATTCTCATACATCAATGAAGACCTATTTTCTTATATACAAATTGAAACCCTTTCCATCTACTTTAAACACCTCACTATCCCAACTAATCAAGAAGCTTTTACAATGCAACCAAAAATCAAATTTAAGGAACTATTAGTAGTAGAAACTTATTTCCATATAGTTAGGACAAAAATCCTCACTTACGGAAACCAGTTTTAAGTCCATGAATAAAACCACAGTTTCATAATATGGCTACAAATTATCTAACCCCCATGACAAAAAATCCAGCTTTTCCAATAAAACCCAAATTTAACTATGGTTCTATAATCATTCGGTTTCCTTTCAAACGTTTACCCTAATGTTTCCAAGCCAAAACTATTTATTTTCACTGTAACAAGTACTCCCTACTCCTCTAGTATTAGCAAAGCGGCGAATTTTGAAAGGGTAATTGAGGAAAATGCGAGGAAAGAGCGTGACACCAACATGATGCCTGCTTGAAAACCATAGATCTATAAGGTTACAATTTATCTAACCCGTGACCCCAAAAAAAAAAAAAAAAAAAAAAAAAAAAAAAAAACAGCTTCAGGTCAAAACAAATCTTGAATAACTCAAAAGGGCAAACGAGGAAAAAGAGGAAAAAGGAGCGAGGGACCAACCTGGCTTGCTGAAAGAGGCCATAGTTGTTGTGGTTGGTCTGGGGAGGAGGGGTCGGGGAGGGAGAACGACAAAAGTCGTTGGGTGAGAGTGCCATGAAAGCCGCTATGGCAGCAAACCTGGGCGGCGCCGGTGGCTGTCACCACGCGCGGCCTCCACCGGGCAGAGACTGGCTTTGGCCAGCCACCCCCTGAACCCAAGCTCCCACTACTTGAAACCGAGCCTGTGTTGCCTATTGGGTTTTCTTGCTGCTTTGGAAGTCAGCTTCGGTCACCCACTCCCTGTTTCCCTTGCTCCAATTTTCAGATTCCTCGGTCTGTTGATTTGTTATCTTCCTTTGTTTTATTTTGTTCTGCTGGCTTCTGGTGCCGGGCTGCTGACTATAAAAGGACTAATGTGGATAAACGATAATGTAGGGCTTTGTTCATTATTTTACTCTTGTTTCATTTCCCTTTTCTTTTTTCTTTTTCTCTTTTTTTTTTTTGTTACCTAAAAATTTTTTCTTTAAATTAATAATTACTTTTTACAATAAATTATTAAGATTAATATATTAAAGTGATTAAATATTGGATGAATAAAAAGAAAATGATTTGAAAAAATTAAACTATTTATTTAAAAATAATTTTTAAATTTGAGAGTATATATTGATAATGGTTTTGGAAATTTTTTTTTTTTTTGTGTTTTCGATTAGAAAAAATAAGGATTTATTTTTGGGATATATATTTAAAAAGTATTTTTAGAGAATATTATCGAAACGAGTTAGCAAAAACAGGATCTTAATTATATTTCTTTGAAAATTCCCAAGGAACGCTGATGAGGGTGAAAAAGACAATCAAGTCCCATCCCTGTCTTGGAATAGCGTAAACAAAGCAAACAAACATCTCGCGCCGGAAGGAAACTATGTCCCGCGTATTCCATTTCGGTCTCACTCTTGACTCTTCAGTCACCAAAAGCCTCTGCCATAGACAAGCAAGGAGCTCTTTGATCGTGCACAATTGGCCAACTTGGGTACTTTTCGGTGATACTTCGCATCCCTCACTTCAAAATAATACTTTTTTTTTCGTTTTTTTTTGCGGATTTTTCACGGCTCTCCTAAACTGCGATGGCACAAGTTTCCATTCTGGAAGGGTTAGGGCTTAGTTTTAGCGTCGCAATTGGTTGGACAACATTTACCTAGATTCTCAAACGTTTTCAGACAAACTAGCTGGTCTAAGTTACCTAACATTTCTAATTTCAAACAATTAAATAAAACAAAGGCAGATTATTTTGATTTTTCTTTTAATTATGATTGTTGCCTCCCGTTAATTCAGTATTACTCTTTAACTGTGAAAACCCAATCTGTTATGTATTGTATGATATTATTTGTAAATCCGGACTCCGTTATTGTCGAATCTTTCCATTTGTCATGGGTTCAATTCCATTTTTTTAAAATATATCCTTAAAAATTTACTTTTGACCCCTCCAAATTTTTATAAAAATTTTTTTACCCCCCAAACCTAAAATTTTAGCTACGCTCCTAGGCCGCCAAACCACTCATTTTGACTGTAATAGTGGTTTGGTCATTTCTAATTGATCTTTAGGGATGGTCAAACTTCTTATGACTATAAGAGGTTTAGTCATCTCTAAAGCAGCCAAAGTCAGGGTGGCCAACTATCCCTAGTAGTGGTAGGAAATTATAGTAGCAATGCGCCGGTAACATAGTAATTTGGCCATTTCCAACTGGCCTTTATAGGGGGATTCGACTACTCCCAAGGTAGCCAAAGGTATGGTGACCAAAGATTATAGTGGTGGTAGGATATTATAGTGGCAATATAATGGTGACAATGGTCAAGGTAAAGGTAGGGCTCAACAGCTGTTGGAGAGAGAGAGAGCCTTAGGGTGCGTTTGGGTAAGCGATTTCGTAGATAATAAGTGCGATTTTAAACCAAATCGTAAAAACTGAATTGTTTGGGAACTGCGATTTTAAAAAATTGCGATTTGAAATCGCAGAAAATCTGCGATTTCAAATCGCAGGTAAGGAGGTGCTTTTTTGAAAACGCAGAATTTTAAAACGCTAAACTGCGATTTTAAATGTCAAACTGTAATTTTGCCAAACGCTAAACTGCGTTTTCAAAAATTACGTTTTCAAATCGCACTTTTTTAAATCGCTATTTTTGAAATCGCACTTTTTGAAATCGTAATCCCAAACAGGCCCTTATTTTAAATGAATAACTTGGTTTGGACTGGACATTGGTTTTGGACCTTTTGGTATAGGAATTGGTTGGGCCTAACTCTTATAAGTTATTCCATCGAACAATGGGTCTAGGAAAAGTGACATGGACTAAATGTCCTGGTTCATTTGGACTCATCGTTTTTCTAACCCATTTGTTCACATTGGGCTCGTCGGTTCGTTTGGACTCATCATGTTTATATCCCCAAAATTGTGGTTTTATTCTGGCCGAGATTAGCAGTAATAGTGGGCTGAAGTCGTGCGCCCATCTAGTGGTTGTGGGGGGTATAAAGCGGCGCCGATCGAGAGACGAATCGTGAAAGGTTTCTACTTGTGTGTCAAAAGAGAAAGAGAAGATGTTCTTCCACATAGGACTGGAGGAGAACATGCAGCTACACCCGCGCCACATTGGCCGCAACCTCCGCGAGAACCTTGTCGCCAAACTCATGAAAGATGTCGAGGGCACCTGTAGGTCTAGTCCCCTGAATGTTTTCTATTATTTTTTTTTTTCCGCTTGGTTCCCTAGAAAACCTAACAAAAGCTAATCTTAGAAAACTGAGCAGCCCCCACTTAAAAGGAGAGTCTTGTTTCCTCTTTTTAGTTTTGCCAATTTTTTTTTCCCCATGCTGCCTATGCCTATGGTTTCAAAGAAAACAAATTTATAGGAAAAGAAAAAAAAGAAAACGAATTCAGTTGAATCCGGTTGAGTTTTGGAATTGGGTTTCCATAGAGGCAAAATCCCCCGAACCAAATCTTGTGTAGCAAATTTTTTGCTTTAACAGTATTGTAATACAAGAGCAAATCCAATTCTGTGCAGTAAAATCATTTAAAGCAACAAATGGATGGTAAGGCCTCTTCACTGTTACCCAAAAAATTAGAGGGATTACACCACTGAAGGATTTTATACTCTTATGCAGTGGTAGACATGGGTTTGTGGTGGCAATAACGGGCATAGAGAACGTTGGAAAATGGTTGATTTGTGATGGGACAGGGTTTGTGACATTTTCAGTGAAGTACCAATGTGTTGTATCCAGGCCATTTAAAAGGGAGATTTTAGAAGCTGTTGTAAGTATGGTGAACAAGGTATGCATTTCCTTTTTTACCTTTCTGATGATTTGATCTATGTTATGAATATGCAAATATGGATTTTTTTTCTTCTTTTTTAACAACTTCAACTGATATGTTTAACTACATGGAATTGTCACTAATGAGATTTTTTGCCGAAGCTGGACCTGTCCAAATTTTTGTTTCAAACCATGTAAGTTTTACTTTCCATTCATATATTGTTGCGGCTTGAGGAATGATATGCTTTTGTTTATATTATGTCTCTTGGCGCCCTTCAAATTTTTCTCTCTTTTTTAGTGTCACGAGTACAAAGCGCCGGCCTACTCTCCCTCGTCAACCAACTCTCTCTGGCCCACACCCCTCCCTTCTTCTCCTCCTTCTGTTCACTCTTGAGTCTTGACCACTCATCGTCGTCGGCTATGGTCGGGTGTGCATGTGGAAGATTGAAAATTGAATCAATTTTTTTTTTTTTTGTTTATATAATGTTAATTAAGTATATTGTTATGTTATGTACCTCAAGATTTGAATCACCATAGTAGAATTCTATTGAGAACATGAATTTTGATTTGATGAATTTGATGAATTGTCTGTGTTTGATAATCTGGAACCTTCTTTGGGGCCGTTGTTGGACTTTGTAAAAATTCTGAGATGGATGGATGACAAATTGACAATGGAGGGCGCTAAAAAAAGGGAAGAATTTAGATCACAAAATAAAGATAAAAATGCATGAGAGAGAGACACCGAAATAAAAGATTTGTTAAAAATGCAAGGGGACCGTACCAAGGATGCCATGGCCGGTAGATCTAGTTGAGATATCGCATCACAGCAAATATTTTTTGTCCGATTGCTAGTATAGGCAATAAATGTGTGAAAAAGTTTGTACGAGTAGATCTAGAGAAATTTGCTCATTTGTTGGGATATATCATCAACGATCAATCGTATAAAATTGTGTTGAAATCTGAATTTTTTTTCAACAGCCCGGACCACACAAGGCTTGGGGTGATACAGTTGGGTTTGAAAAAGCATGACATATATGACATTTGGGCTCATCATTTTTCTAACCCATTTGTTCTGATTGGGCTCGTTGGTTCGTTTGGGTCCATCATGTTTATATCCCCAAAATTGTGGTTTTATTCTGGCCAAGATTAGCAGTAACAGTGAGCTTGAGTCGCGTGCCCATTTAGTGGTTGTGGGGGGTATAAAGCGGCGCCGATCAAGAGACGAACCGTGGAAGGTTTCTGCTCGTGCGTCAAAAGAGAAAGAGAAGATGTTTTTCCACATAGTATTGGAGCGGAACATGCAGCTACACCCACGCCACTTTGGCCGCAACCTCCGCAAGAATCTCGTCGCCAAGCTCATGAAAGATGTCGAGGGCACCTGCAGCTCTGGTCCCCTGAATGTTTTCTATTATTTTTATTTTTTTCTGCTTGGTTCCCTAGTAAACCTAGCAAAAGCTAATTTTAGAAAATTGAGCAGCTCCCACTTAAAAAGAGAATCTTGTCTCCTCTTTTTGGTTATGCCAATTTTTTTTTCCCCATGCTGCCTATGCCTATGGTTTCCAAGAAAACAAATTTATAGGAAAAGAAAAAAAGAAAACGAATTCAGTTGAATCCGGTTGGGTTTTGGAATTGGGTTTCTATAGAGCCAAATTCCCCCGAACCAAATCTTGTGTAGCAAATTTTTGCTTTAACAATATTGTAATACAAGAGCAAATCCAATTCTGTGCAATAAAATCATTTAAAGCAACAAATGGATGGTAAGGTTTCTTCACTATTACCCAACAAATTGGGGGGATTACACCACTGAAGGATTTTATACTCTTGTGCAGTGGTAGACATGGGTTTGTGGTGGCAATAACAGGCATAGAGAACGTTGGAAGAGGGTTGATTCGCGATGGGACATGGTTTGCGACATTTCCGGTGAAGTACCAATGTGTTGTATTCAGACCATTTAAAGGGGAGATTTTAGAAGCTGTTGTAAGTATGGTGAACAAGGTATAAATTTCATTTTTTACCTATCTGATGATTTGATCTATGTTATGAATCTGCAAATATGGATTTTTTTTTTTTCATCTTTTTTAATAACTTCAACTGATATGTTTAACTATATGGAATTGTCATTGATGAGATTTTTTGCCGAAGTTGGACCTGTCCAAATTTTTGCTTCAAACCATGTAAGTTTTACTTTCCATTCATATATTGTTGCAGCCTAAGGAATGGTATGCTTTTGTTTATATTATGTCTCTTGGCGCCCTTCAAATTTTCTCTCTTTTTTAGTGTCATGGATTTTGTGGGCAGGGTATTTGTTTACTTTTTTCCTTTTTTGGATGTATGCTATCTGGCACAATGGGTATTTTGTTTCCTTTTCTCCCTAAATTGTACTTGAAAATTACAACCCAACCAGAGGAGCTGATTTCATTTGTTCATCGTATATTTGTGAAGTTGCAAGATGCTTAAGGCTTCTCATCTTGTATAAATCCTAGTTTCTTGGTTTTCAAAACTTGTTAGAGTTCCTGTTCCCCTTGTTATAATCCATGATTATATTTGCATTGGTTATTGCTATTTGTTGATATTCTTTCTTTGTTTTAGTTGATACCGGATGATATGGAATTCAAATCTGGAGATATGCCAAATTATACTACTTCGGATGGATCAATAAGCCTCAGTTTCAACTTATTATCAGAAGAAACTTAATTGTTAAATATCTAGTTTAAAAATTGATATCTTGGTCCCCTTCAGGTTAAGATACAGAAGGATAGTGAAGTGCGCTTGAAGATAATTGGGACTCGAGTTGATGCTACAGAAATTGTATGCCCTATCCTATCTTGTTGTCATTATTGAAGCCTCAACTTGCTGTTTTCTTGTAGGGGCGTAAAATTCAGCTCATTTGATTGATTTGACCAAAATTCTCTTTTAAAAAATACAAAGTCAAAATGAGAATAAGCTTTAGCTTAAAAGCCTTAAATGGCACTTCCTCTCCTCATGAAAAGGGGATATGGGTGAGATTGTGAGTTTAAGACTTTGGGGGTGTGTAAATTACCAATAAAAGGGGGGAAAAAAACCAACCTAAAAATATAAAGGCATATAGCACTATAGCAGCATGACTAGCAATTCAATTATTTACTAATTCAGTAGTTGTTGGGTGTAAACTTTTGAAGTACTATGCTATGTTGTCCCGACATTAGTGGCTCTTGTGCTATTAGTCCTTGCACCAAATAGCATCTCCTGCCTCTATTAGTAAGGGGTGGAGTAAGGAATACGGGTTCAATCCAATATAGGCGTATGGAATGCTTTGGGAATTGGGGTTGATGCAAGAAACCTTTTAAAGCATGCACCGTAAAACATAATGCCTCACAAAAATGTATGTTTGCATGAGTGATGTTATTGGCTTGACTTCATTACTTCACTAATTCTGGTTACCTGCCATTGTAATTTTCTGCACTATGGATTCTCATCATGAACAAACTTTTCGTTTAAAGATTTGTCATGCTTTTGGGCATTGGTTTCCAGTGGTTAAGGGTGGAGAGTTTGACATTAGGATCAATCTTGCCGCCTAAGAATTTCAGGCTTTCGTCGCTTTTTATTTCATTTTCGTGATTTTTTTTTTAGGATTATCATTGAAGCCACCCTCAATTTCAATCAAATTATTCAATCAAATTAAGTCTGAATTCAAAATTAATTTGGTATTGGGTATTTATTAAAATTACTTTGAAATGGATAGGGTTAATGATTTCTTAGGAATGCAAAGACCCCATAGAGGAAAATATTTGGTGATTTTTTGAGCATATTATGAATTTGATGTAAGCATATAGACAATATAATATGCTAAATACGCAGCGGAAAAGTAAAATGGTTTTAGGATTACCTCCAGCCATGTTTGCTCAAGCGAACCAAATAACCTCTGATACAAGATCCTGAAAGCAATAATCTAATACAGAGGTATCTTCTGACCTATTCCTAACCTGAAACCGTATTGATGGAATACACAGGCTATGTATTTATAGGCTAGGTCAGGGACCTTCAATTAATTATATACTTTTATTATTCCTCTCATCAAGGAATAAATTGATTTGATATACAATCAATTTAATTGCAATTAGATCAATTTGCAATTACAGTTGATTCCACAACCTTAATTAACATATTGTGGAATAAATTACCGTATACCGTAATTTTTATTAATAAAGATAATAAACTATATACACATGTGGCATATAGGTCATACCATATAGGAGATTTTCTTACATTCTCTCACTTGACCTTTATGACACATGTCCTTATGGTGTTAGGTTCTTTAATATGGCCATAACAATTTCTTTGTACTTGGGGGCTGGTACGTTGGGTCGCTAAAGCTTTTGTACTGGTGGGTTCTATTTATTTGGCACCTACTCAAAGTGGGTCTTTTTGTTGCATATCTCAAGGAATTCGAATGAAATATTTGTACCGAGCAGAGTAAAGTATTGTCGAATGGTTTTAGTTTTTGGTTCACTGAAATTATGATGTTGCCGAAGGATAGGCTTTGTTAGGCTCGATTGATTCGGCATAAAATATTTTTGAAAAAGGTTTCTTATTTTTGAGTGTATAGAACAGCATAAATATTGGTTAATAAGAAAATGTTTTTAGTTGACTAAAAAAATTAACCTTCATGAGACATAAAATGGTTTACACATTTGTTGTCGCTCTTCTACACTTCCAGTCAAGCAATTGTAAGAAAGTTTCTTATGGGGTTTGTCTGCTCGAGCATATCTCAATATGCTCGGACTACCTAAACACCTGTTTAGATAGGTGAGCCTCCCAAAGGTTCCTTCACAATTGTATGCTCAAATTGTTGCTCAAATTACCTAAACACTTGTCTGGATAGGTGAACTTTCCAAAGGCTCTTTCGCAATTGTATGCTCAAATTGCAAATAATATGGACATATAATTGCATTGAATCTTAATTCCATTCTTAGACTTTCTATTCTCACTTCTTTTACAACTCTTCTTTGTTGTCTCTCTCTTCTTTGTTGATCATTGTTTGTCAATATGTGTATATTTTAATTAAATATAATTTTTAGGTTGATTTTTTAAAATAGTTTTATATTAATATTTCTATTTTGCAAATAAAAGTTGATACTTATAGGTTAATATGAGTAAATGAAAGTAAAAGAAATATATTAATTTTATGAATGTTTTCAGCTAAAATCATTTTTTTGAATCAGCTAAAAAATTTTATGCCAATTCCCTTGTTGCTCCTTCGGGCAACATGTTCAGTTATCAGATAGTAATAACAATAGCAACTATAATCATCACATATTACCCAAACTGGAGCTTTGATCTAGGGACATAGAGTCAAATTGTCAAACTAAAGACTATCGCCCCTCTACTGAGAGGGGCACCCTGTTGAGAGGGCAGCATTCATGGCAAACAAAATACCACATCCAAGCTCATAACAGTATCATTTGGGCCAATTCATAGCACCATGAAAATCAAACTACTCGGGCAGAATTTATTCTGTTAAGACCACAAAAATGACATCTTCTCATTTTTAAAAAAAGACCCGTATGTTTTCTAAGGTTTAACAGGTAAAAAAATAGTTTGCAGCAAAGTAGATTGACAGTAGATCCTCAACGACCACTTCGTCGCCTATCTTTGATCTCTGGGTCCCTGAAGTCAAAGATATAATCAAAGGTGAGATGAACATAAATTCAAGGGAGAGTATTAAGAAGATAAATCACGAGTCAGACCTCTGAATGTGATCAAGAATGAGAAGCCTTGGTCCAGGAGGGATTTTCACATCTCTAAGAGCACTGAAATGCATCACGGCCAGTCAGGCCCATTACAACATAAATACATGTGCTAAGCTATAATCATTTAGGAAGATGTTAAAAAAAAAAAAATGATAGAATAGAGGAAGATGAAAATCCAACTACTTGCCTATCAGTGAGTAGAGGCAACGTGCTGTCTGTTAACAAGCCGTTTCTGAAATTCTTCTCGTAATTCTGGAGGCCAAGGTTATGGAACATGGATTTTGTTTTATTATAGAAAACATCTTCAGCTGGTGGTGCAGAGAACTTTTGCCCTAACTGCATAACCATGCAGTAAATCCACAGCATATTTAACTAAGCACCAATAGAACACAATAACAAATCCAAATCTGAGATGGGGTGTTGCCCCATTGTCACCCATTCTGCATCAACTTGTAAGACCATGAACTGATCCAAACCATGAACTTCCATCCACATTGAGAATTAAATATTCTTAAGTTTTGCAACATCGATGTTGATATATATATTACATGAAAACTATGGTCATAGCAGGCTAGCAGCAAAATATTTAACGCATTTTCTTGATGAGATGATCAACTTTTCATACTCTTTACTTGTTATCACTCCATAGAAGAGGCCAATAACATATTGGAGGTCTAAAAAAATCAAATGCAGCCATCATTTTCTACGTAAGTTTGTGGTTCTATATCAATTTGAATGGGTGCTACCCTATCATGGATTGCCTCATATAATAGCATATATATAAGCTCACCAAAGGAAAGTATACCTTAATCCGCCCCCAACTCATGTCAGAACTCTTACCCTACCATAGACTCATGTCTCAATATTAGACTAAAATCAGGGAACCACAAGAAAATTCATTGATAAATGACATGTACAATGTCTGCTTGTTGCTGTGACGACGTAAATTCTACAACATCCATGGCTTGCATTGCAGTTATTGACTGTTACAGACTAGAAAACAAGCATCATTGTAGAACTTGAACTACTCTTGAAAATTGGAAGCGATAAATTCCTTCCTTTTAAGGCTCACCTTGAAAAGTCCACCTTGAACAAGAGCAAAAAAGAGGCCAGAAGTGACAGCATTTCCTGCCTGATTTGGGCCACCCATGCCACTCACAAGTGAAAACATGGCTCCAGAACCAAAAGCTGCCAACACGCTGCAATGAAAAGTACATGGAACAAAAATGAGGATAACACATAACACTATGTGGATCAGTGACCCCAAAATTTAAGGAAATTAAGCCCAAGTCAAACTAAGATCCAATCACAAGAGAAAAACCAGCCAATCAAGATAAATGAGCCATTCCAATATTTTTTTTGATACATCAAAGATGGGATGGCAAGACTCTATTTGTATCACAATCCAAGGATGTCTTCAAATATACATTAGAAGATCTCGTATCAATTTCAAATAGTGAATCCTCGATTTCCCTCGGAATTAAAAACAAGAAGACGCATTTGATTGAAAATAAAATATAAATTATAATACATGTGTATTGATGCCATCAGAGTTATTTATAGAGATAAATGCAGTTTTGCTGCCAGATATTTAAAACAGTCGTGCGTCCATTGTCATCCATTCTCACTGTTCAAGTCCAATGCACACTAGAATAGACAATATAAATATTGCAAAGTAGGTTAATGATTGCATCCCATCAAATTGAAGAGAGAGAGAGGAGAGAGAGAGGGAAAAGAAAAGAAATAAATATGTTT
Organism: Betula pendula; assembly: GCA_900184695.1. Classification (NCBI taxonomy): domain Eukaryota; kingdom Viridiplantae; phylum Streptophyta; class Magnoliopsida; order Fagales; family Betulaceae; genus Betula; species Betula pendula. The sequence goes on from FXXK01002688.1 coordinate 13,610, forward strand.
GAAATATGTGCACTGGAATCACATGCAAAATGAAGAGCCTGCCAACAACAAATTACTCACTAGGATGGTTGTATAACAGACCTACAAACAGTTTAAGCATAAAATGTTTCTGTCCATGATGTTTTTACTATAGACCCAAGAACAAAATAAACATTTTTTTCACATAAATCAAACTAGTGTAGGTAAGTTGTGACCTTCCTGCTAGACTATATATGGGTTAGCTGGACCAAAACCACATCCAAAGATTTTAGCATCTCATTGAAATCCAATACAGAAATGGGACACAACACAAATTCTTTGGCCACGTTAGAGTGTGCCAAGACATAAGCTGCTCCTGTCTAAAATAATGAGTTTTGGTAATAGGGAACATCAAATAGTGTAAAGGCTTACATTTCTTTTCACCGTAGTAATTTTTTTTTGATAAGTAAAACTATCATTAACAGCGCAAAGCGCAGCCCTGGTACACAGGAAGTATATAAGAATCACGACTGATTAGGGGAAGAGAAAAGTATAAAAAAGTCATTAAAACTTATCACTACAAGAGCTAGATAAGCAGCTGTCAAAGAAAAGAGGGAAAAGAAGAAAAAAGACTTGAGTTCCTCGAGCGTTCTTTCTTGATCCTTAAAAGTTCTATCGTTCTGTTGCATCCACAGGCACCACAAAAGACAAGAAGGCACCATCTTCCAAACAACAGCATTTCGAGAACGCTGGCCCGTCCACCAGCAAGCGAATAAGTCAACCACCTAAAGGGGCATAACTTAAGAAAACTCAAAACGACTGAAGATGGCAATCCATAAGGCTCGGGCAATTTCACAATGAATGAGCAGATGGTCCATGGACTCCCCGTTCCTTTTGCACAAGCAACATCTATTCACTACAATGACTTGTCACTTTCTAAGATTATCCATAGTAAGAATCTTCCCTTGAGCTGCTGACCAAGTAAAAAAAGCCACCTTCAAAAGAACTTTAGTCCGCCAAATACTCTTCCAGGGGAAAGAGACAGCATCCTTGCAAGCAAGGACCTTTTAGAAAGAACGAACATCAAACTTTCTTTTGTGAGAAGGAGCCCACCAAAGCTTGTCTTCTCCTACCCTACTCCTACTAGAGGAGTACAATAAAGAGTAGAAAGAAGCGAAGACATCTACCTCCCAATCATGCGCCGCTCGAAGAAAGCTGACATCCCACTGAAGGGAGCCACTAGAGAAGTCCATATGATCAGCAACACAAGCATCCTTATCTCCAGATAAGCCATAAAGAACGGGGAAAGCTTCCTTGAGGGCCAACTCACCACACCACACATCATCCTAGAATTTGATCTTAGACCCGTCTCCCAACTTGAATCTGGTAAAGCTAACAAAAGAACTCCAGCCCTTCCTGATATTCTTCCAAAGCCCCACTCCATGCGGTCTAGAAGAAGCAATAGAACTCCACCCACCCCAAGAACTACCAAATTTAGCATTTACAGCTATTCTCCATCACGCCTCTCTCTCACGCACGTAACGCCATAGCCACTTCCCTAACAGGGCTCTATTGAAAAATCTCAAGTTTCGAATTCCCAAACCTCCCTCAGAAATAGGAGAGCAAACCTTGGACCAACTGACCAAATAAAATTTGAATTCATCGCCTATGCCACCCCAAAGAAAGTCGCGTTGGAGCTTCTCAATGCGATTAGCCACACTGATAGGAATATGGAAGAGAGACAAGAGATAAGTAGGAAGATTGAAGAGAGTGCTCTTAATAAGGGTAGCTCTCCCACCCTTAGACAGATACAACCGTTTCCAACCGGCCAAACGCCGCTCAATCTTCTCAAGAACCCCGTCCCAGATAGACTTGGCCTTAAAGCAAGCACCAAGAGGAAGACCAAGGTATTTCAGGGGTAAAGAGGAAACCCCGCACTCCATAATGCCAGCCAGCTCATCCACATTATCCACGTCACCCACAGGAACCAAAACTGACTTTGCCAAATTGATCTTTAACCCAGAGACAGCTTCGAAACATAAAAGAACAACACGCAAAAAGCGAAGGCAATCAGGGTTGGCCTCGCAGAAAACCAAAGTATCATCCTCAAATAACAGATGAGAGATTTTAACCTCCTCAGAAAGCCTAGAACCCATAGAGAAACCTGACAGAAAGCCCCTGTCAATAGAAGAAGAGAGCATTTTGCTTAAGGCCTCCATGACAATAACGAATAGAAGAGGACACAAAGGGTCTCCCTGTCTCAACCCACAAGAGCTACTGAAAAAGCCGGGCGGAGTGCCGTTAACAAGGATCGAGAAGCGCGCCGTAGTGATACATTGTGCAATCCAAGAACATCATTCACCCCGAAGCCACACCTTCTTAGCAAATACAAAAGAAACTTCCAGTTGACATGATCGAAAGCTTTCTCGATATCCAACTTGCAAATGACCCCAGGAACACCCGAGCTGATACGACTGTCCAGACATTCATTCGCTAAAAGAACAGAGTCAAGGATTTGCCTATCTTTAATAAAGGCATTCTGAGATTTCGAGATAATCTTCTCCACAACCTTTCTCAATCTATTAGCCAAGACTTTAGCAATGATCTTGTAAACTCCACTCACAAGACTGATAGGCCGAAAGTCCTTGAGATCAGACGCCCCATGCTTCTTCAGAATGAGGACAATAAACGTGGCATTCAGGCTTTTAACAAACTTACTATGAGTATGAAAGTCTTGGAATACCCGCATAACAGATTTGAAAGAAAGCCATGGAAAAACCATTAGGACCAGGGGCCTTGTCTTTATTCATACCTTTAACCACTTCAAAGACCTCCCTCTCTGCAAAAGGAAGCTCAAGCGAAGAAGCCTCTTCCTCCACTAAGGAATCGAAGGCGAGGTTATCCAATCTAGGTCGCCAACTGTGCTGTTCTTCAAATAAGGACTCGTAGAACTGAGCAACATACTCCCTGATGACCTGTTGATCCGACGAAACAGAGCCGTTAATAGAGAGAGACTCTATGGAATTAAACCTCTTGTTAGAGTTGGCAACTTGATGAAAGAATTTAGTGCATTTATCACCCTTGTTAAGCCACAAGATTCTGGATTTTTGTCTCCAACTAATCTTCTCTTGTAACACAGTATTTTCCAGCTCACTAATGACTAAGCTTTTCCTCAACTTCTCCTCGGAAGATAACCCTCTCTCGGCCTCCAAACAATCAATGGCATTCAATTAAAAAAAGGGCTTTTTTGTTGAACTCCACATTACCAAATTCTTGTTCGTTCCATTTCTTTAAGTCAGCCTTTAAAGCCTTAAGCTTTTGAGTAAGAATGAAACTAGGGGAGCCTTGAAAGTGATAAGACGTCCACCAAAGCCGAACCTTATCCACAAACCTAGTCGCCTTTAACCACATATTCTCAAATTTAAAAGGTCTGGGGCCCCCTTTGATGCCCCCGCAATCGAGGATGGGGAAGTGATCAGAGCAAAGTCTAGGCAACCTTTTCTGAAAGATACCAGGATACTTGGTTTCCCAATCTGAAGAAACGAGAAACCTATCAATGCGAGACCAAGAAGAATTATCAGACCACGTAGACGACCCCCTAGCAAGAGGAAGATCCATGAGACCTAGCTCAGAAATGAAGTCCGAGAACTCCATCATAGCAGGGCAAAAGCGAGCTTCCCCCCGATCTTTCAAACGGAACCCGGGTGACATTGAAATCACCACCAAGACACCAAGGCACATCCCACCAACTAATTAGGCCAGCCAATTCCTCCCAAAGCGATCTTCTATTACTGACAATATTAGGACCATAGACCCCCGCAAAAGTCCAAGAAAAGTCATCAACTATATTTTTGAAAGAGCAGGCAACGACATACTCCCCCACATACATCTCCGTTTTTACAACAACCCACCTATCCCACATGAGCAAAATACCACGGGAAGCCCCTCTAGAAGCTAGATAGTACCAATCAACAAAATGACAACCCCATAGACTCTGCACAATGCTGCTAGAAATAAGCTCCAATTTAATTTCTTGCAAGCAAACAATATCCGCCTTCCACCGTCTACAGAGATTTCTAACTTTAAGCCGCTTATCAATCTCATTAAGCCCTCTAACATTCCACGAAAGCAAAACAGGCTTCATCAAACACCTCTTAGATCCCTCCCTTTGCTCCTCCCAAGAGAAGCGCTGCCACTATGCGCATCATAATTAATAGAGCTGAACAAACTATTAAGTTCCCTCATACCTTTTTTGCCCACGAACGAGCTGGAACCTGCTACCTTCTTCTCGTTGCTTGCTAGAATGTCCTCGAATAAAGCTGCCAACTTCCCTTCATAACCATCACACGAGAGCCCCACAAAGTGACCAAAATTCTTCACTAACCGAAGGATCCAGGCTCTAGACCGCTTTCTCGCAGCACGAGAGCCCCTAGCCTTAGCTGCCAGGCAGCTGGCTAACGGCATAGGCTCCACCTCTGAGAACACATCCACCTCCAAACAGGAGCTGTTAGCAGCAGGAACAAGCCCAGCATCTTCTCCTTGCCCCAGCGTCAAGAGAGGGTTAGGTAAGGGCAGAGATACCATCTCCACATTTGAATCCAGCAGAGTATCTGGCACCCGAGAAGCACCATAGAATTTAAAGGGAGAGATAAGGACAAGAAGTCTGACCCATGGACTGAATCGCCAACCCACGAAGTTAGGGAGACAGCAGACACCTCCGAGACAACCCCCAGGGGCCTCTTGCACAAAGGGTGAGCAACGCCCAACACCGTCCCTATAGGCAACTCAGCATACGAAGGAGGAGACCCACCATCAGCCGAAGAAACTGGGGATAAAACTGTCTCCGGTCAAAGAGGAAGCTCAACCTCTGGGTCGCAAGGTATGTCGGCGTTCAACCCTACTGCTGGCACATCGGCAACAGCCTCTTCGGAATTCCCTGTGTCCACAAGCGTAGCCAACACCGAGCACGGTGACTCCGGGAGGGGGTGAAGGATGAGGGAAGAGCCGTGAGAGATATAATTGGAAATGGGAGGTGAAGGGACTGCTCGACGATGCAGAACGGCAATCGAAACGCCCTCAAGGGGGGACGTCGCTGTGACGGTGAGTCTGCCTGTACCCGTACCCAACTTCGGACTCAGACCTGACATCGAAGAAGAAGCCTGACCCGGAACCCAAATGCTCACCACCGGATTAGGCCTTGGATCCTCAAAAAGTAAGACTTTCTTTCCTTTATCGATTGGGCCGGGACCTCTCTTGTTACCTTTATCGATTGGGTCGGGGCCCGACAGCAAGGGACCTCTCTTGTTTGAAACGGGTTTAAATAAGACTTTGGGTTTAAGACCTAGAAGACCCTTCTTTTTCTCTTTGAAAGAACCACCTTGCACCGGGCTTGCTGGAAGGGGCTGACGCACATGGGCTTCCACGGAGGACTTGGGCGCTGGGCCCAGGAGACCACAAACGCATGGGCAAAGGCTCGAATCCACCCACTTCAGACATCTCTCCACATCAAGTTTAAGCCGATTTAACGTGTTTCTGAAGGAAACACGTTTTGAGTTTTCGCCGAAAGGGTGGCCAGTATCTTCAAACGCGATGTCAGAACCATCACGTCCCAACCGCAACAAGTCACCCTTGTCGGCTCCATTCACCGTAGTAATTAAAAAAAAAAGAATAAGAAAACAAAATTTGTAGCTGCTGCCACCTTAGACATCCTAGAACCATCAGAAAAAATTATATACAGATAAGTAGAATTTAGGGAGGTAGGCATGCCTTATATTTATCACTTAAATCAGCTTCTGATGTGAATAATTTGATTTTAATTCCTAAACTATGCAAAATATTTCGTACCTATCAACGAAAACAACAACAAAAGCTACGTAACACTTATAGTACTGAACCGGTCTATACCGCAAGAGTAATCAACAAAACATTCTATCTAGTGAAGAAGAAAGGCTCTTCAAAAGTAACAGAAGGTGGTTATTTTTGTTCATTGTACTTCTATTTGCTGAGATCTTTTCATGTATTTGCTAATCTAATAACTAAACTTACATATAATCTTTTATGAATTAAATAAGCAATTCAATCATCCTAATCAAGGATGGATGCAGGGGAAGTACAATGACAAAAGAAATATTTGCAGGAACTTGGATGTGAGATTGGGAAACTTCCACACCAAGAAGACCACCAACAGTTATAAAATTTCTCAACAAAATACAAACTAATTTTTCCCTCATTGCCTTGCTATGATAAACTAAAAGATGGGAAGCAGTAAAAATTGTAATAAGATCAAGCCGGGACACTACATGAAGTAATTAAGTATCTCTAGAACCCAATCTACTTCTGAGTTTAGGCAATTGAATTCATAAAAACTAGAGCGGCGAGAGGAAGATGAGGTGAGTGGTCACAAGGAATTACAATTAAAGCTTACTAGACTGGAATCTCCTTTCTCTCCCAGTGTTTTCATGACCAGGACCATGGCCTAGCATTGACACCTGTCATCACAGGCAAAGTTGTGGGCTTGTACAAACGGACCCGGAAAGCAGCCTATAATCAAATTATAAACCAATTCTTAATACATAATGGGACCCTATATCTATCTTATATATAGTGAACACCCTTCCATCTATTAAAACACCCTCACTAATCCCGAACTAATCAGAAGCTTTACAAGCCCAACCAAAATCAAAATTTAAGGAACTATTAGTAGCTAGAAACTTATTTTCCATATAGTACAGACAAAATCTCACTACGAAACAGTTTTAAGTCCATGAATAAAACCACAGTTTTCATAATATCGAGCTACAATTATCGCCATGACAAAAATCCAGCTTTTTCAATAAAACCCAAACTTTAAACTATAAGTCTTATAATCATTCAGTTTTTCTTCAAAAAACTTTACCCTAATCTATCAAGCCAAAAACTATTTCTTTTCCACATGTAACAAGTACTTCCTCTATCTCTTCAACTCTTAGTATCTTGATTTAAGTCAGAGCGAGAGGAGGAAAAGAAAAACAGGTAAAGTCGAGAAAAGTAGGGAGGAAGCACATTTTTATCGCATACCCAGCAACTATATGCCTGCTTTGAACCATCTCTTAGTATACTATAAAATGGGACATATTGTATCAGTCCAAGGTTAAGCAATGTTTTATCGTAGATGTAAGGATTTACATATGCTGTGGTAACAACTCAAACACCACAACCTCACAGACTAAAACAAAAAATAAAAACGAGCAATAAAAAAAAACGCGCGCTATAGTCTTCTCCCCAGGGTCAATATGTGACACGCATATATATCATCTCAAGAAATACGATTATATGGGTGGGTGCAACCGCTGTGATATGGACTTAAAGAAGGAAAAAAGAAAACATATTATTATATAAATAGGAGGATAGGCCTAAGGACATGGTATCCTGTTCATAAACCTGAGTCGTACTTTTGTAGAAAGTCCTATCGCCTCATTAAGCTTTGGGTTGGTTTGGGTCTAGATGGATAGGTACAGATTGGGGGTTTACCGGTGAGGGTGGGTGGGGGAGTGTAGAGAAAAAATATGACTAAATGTCCGACTTCTTAGGAGAGTGTACTATTGAAGTGCTGCCTATTATTGGTGCTATTGCATGTTAACGGACGCCTCCGTGAGGGGCTTGTCACACCCATCTTATACTTACAATTAACCCTCCATGAAATATTCATATTGAAGTTAAAATCATAAATAAACATCATTTTAATTCACTATGATCTTAATACTTGAATACATACGATTAATAATTCTATTGGTTATTTTTGTACTTTTTGAAATCATATTTCATATAGTAACATTCGATTTTAATAACTCTTTACTATAATGATTCCCGGCCAAAGATTCAGAATAAACTCCGGCATTTTGTGTACGCAAGATTCAGACCAATAATCGGGAACAATTTATTACGCAGCCACCAGCTCGCATGTGCCAATACCTCAAATTAATTGGAGAAGCAAGAGACATGCTGCGCCTAATATGCTGGTAACTTGATACCCTTGCGACTGGACCAGGGTAGATTGCCTCTAGATTGGTGGTGTTGTTCCTGATCGGTTGGATGGGGAGGAGAGAATTCTCTATGTTCGGCACTTACGTTGAAGTTGATCCTTCTTAAACAGCAGCCAGGGATTTTTGCCTGCTATTTGTTTGCAGCGGTCTCCATTCGGTTCTTGTTGGTGTATACTGAACTTTTGGCGGGAGTAAGATGCTTTCTTTTTATTACGAATATTGGGATCTATGATTGGCGTTTTCTGGTGCCGGTGTGCTAAAGACTCGCATCGTATAGGTCATTATGAGTTTAGAAGAGAATTGGGCGGAAATTTAGTATGAGAGGGTGGGCAGGTAAGATGTCCAGGTACCGCATAAGAAGCCAAATCCCATAAAAAATACGTTTAATGAAGAAATGTTACAAAGAAAAACTTATGCTAACCTTTATGAAACTTAACATCGGTTAATTAACAGGGTCGTTTATAACATTTCGGATCTAGTAAACTTAACATGCGATAATATATTACATACAACCGCGGATCAAATCTATGATAATTTGACCACGGTTTTACCAATTACACCATAGGGAAAAATGATTTTAATGTATAGGTGTAGACATAAAAAAATTTGTTAACATTATTACTTATTCTAAAAAGGTTAAATTATAAAAAAATAGTTAATTATTTAGTTAATATTCTAATAATTCTTTTAATTGTCTGGATCGTAGGCCAATATAGGATATGGGACTCTGTACGACACTCGTTAAGACCCTATGGATGCTGGAGGTGTGATCAACTGGGCCATCAATTTTCACGGCGGGTGTCAGCTATTTGTAACCCTGCCATGCCAGGTTTTGTGTTATAGCGCAGGTTATTTTGGTAGAGTGGTCTTAAAAAGGTAAAACCTGGTTTTTGGCAATTTGAATCATTGCGGCTATGTAAGTCTTGGTATATAATTCCGGTTTATCTTAGACTTATAAACTGATAATTTACGTTCATGAGAATTTATACGTATAAGCATTAGATTGGAATAATTTGGGTATCTCTTATACATAACCGTATGATGTAATACACTACAAAATCATATAATGAATTAATGAATATTTATGAATATGAATATGATAATGATTGGGTGTTTTTTTTTTTTCTACAGACAAATTATCGTATATTTACATTAATTATTCGAGAGTCCATTTGTCTATCCTTACTCTCGCACTTTTGGTGTTTGTTTTTTTCTAATATATATTACGTGTGATTGGCGGGGTTCTTCTCCGCACAGGAGGACAGCTCAACTGGCGCGCGCCGCTTAGCCGGTCATTGAACCTAGGCTACATGCGTCGCTGTTGCCAAAGACATGAATTTCTCTGGTCTGGGAAAGGAGTATGATTTATTTTGGGAGTAAAACTTCACCATTGGTCTGGTCATGTACCCTATTTTTGATTCATAAACCAGCTCCCCCTCTTTATTGTTTTTTTTTGGTGGTGATGTTCTACGCAGAGGGGCAGGCAATAACGCGGTCCTTACCTTTTCGAAAGAAATTGGAGAGACGGGCGCGCATATTAGCGGGCATGGTCGCCTCGTGAAGGAGGCCATCTTGAGAGAAAGAGATGTAGAGGAAGTGGGAGCGAGTAGAAGGGGGGAGATATAAAATGAAAGAATATACAATATGAGAAGTATAACATGAGTATAAGAATAAGAATATAAAGAAATTTGTCTAACACTTACTGTAAAATAATTGATTGATATTCACAATGAACTCTTTTCATCTCACGCTCACCCTCTCAAGCATGGCGGCTAAGAAATTATAGGAACTTATATTTAGGGTGTACTTTGGTATGATATATGTGATGAAAATTAATTTTAATTATGATCTATTATTATTTATTAAATATCTAGAGGACTTACCTGTTGAGACACATCTAAAGCACGCGTTTAAAAACGCGGTTATAACGGTATTGAAACCGTTATTAGCAACGCACAACGGGGGTCCCGTTGCGGGTTGCGGTTACGTCAAAATTGAATAACACGGGGTTACCCCCGGTTGCGGTTGCGGTTATTGCGCCCCAAATAACCCAACCGCTACCGAGAGTGGAAAACCTCGCATGCTTTGGTGGATAAACGATAATTCATTATAACGCTTTTGGTCATATTTTCTAATCCTTTGTTCACATCCGCCTTTTCTTTTTGATTCTTTTTCTCTTTTTTTTAGCTCTTTTTCCACCTCTCAACCCATGGGCTAACTTTAAATTTTTTCTAAAAAAAATTAAGTAATTACTTTTTAGAATTTGTTGGTCTATTCTGAGGGTAGAAACTTATCCTCGTTGAGGCCTCACGCCTCGTACTCGACTGTTGGACCTATACAATCCACGTCGGATGAGGCTTATTACCGAGAGTGGACCTCCCTGGAGTAGAATAGAAAGCGATGTTATTGAAGGGATATTTCGTTTCGAGAGCTTCATTCTCTCACCTAGGGAGGTGGATCGCGTGGGACGTGAGCTCCTCCACAGAGGCTCCTGTCTGAGAGGAGTAGATGAGAGGATAGAGAGATATGAAAGCTTCCTCGATAAGCATCAACATGTACGGTCTGTAAGCGCCCTTATACTACCTGGAGTTTATTATCCCCTTTTCTATAGTATTAACAGTAAAAGAAAAAAGGGTTAAGACATTTACCAAGGTATGCATCCTTAGGGCTACAGCAATGGGGTGACTTATTGGCAAACAAGCCCTTATAGTTGTGGGGTCTATTCAAAGATCTATTCACCATACAGAAGATTATATTTTGTGTGTGGATGTCAGACATGGATTACTCCTACACACATTCCCCGCCCTTATAGTGCTGAGCCTGAAGAGCCATTAGGCTTCTACACGGCGCAGTTTCATGGGGGTGATTTGGGAGGTGCTGATGTATTATGTCATTGAGATGGGGGACTAACTCAATTTTAAAGGTCCTGCTCTTGTTCACACGTAAAAATGATTTTCATCAGTAATTTTTTTGTTCTCTTAGGGAAGGAAATAGTTTATATACGGAGACGTTTGGTATAAGTATCCAGATTTTTCTTTTAGTTCGCTGGTCTCGTGTTGATAGTTGGCGCAGCACAGGTATCAATACAACTATGGGTTTGTTGATATTTTTTTTACCCCCCGAGCCTGTGACTCGGCTATTGCCAGCGTTGCTACTGGCGAGCTCGTTTAAGCTTTATTTCTTGTCAAGTTGACCCAAGTCAAGGTCTCTGTCGATCTTATCAGATCACAATGGAGGATGTTTGGGCTGACATTTTGCCCGTATAGCTGAGGAGAGCTTCATATGTTCCCGTGGTTCCTGTAGAAACTTAAAGACAAGAAGACATATGGCAACTTTGATGCCGGTTATCCCGTTAGTAACAGGACTATGGTCCAGGTTAGTCGGATAAGCAAATAATAATATCAATAATCAAATATAAAAATATTCTTGTATTGAATAAATAACTGAAAAGGGTTTACCAAGACCACATGTCGATGGCAAGAGCTTGTGAGCTTTCATGTCTGAGGATTGTCGAAGGCAAGGATCTAAAGCTCTTTTGCCTCTACTGGGTGCCGAGTACTCTCCCGGTTGGCCGGGCACTCCCTCGGTTTTCAATCCAAGCCCGTGCACCAAGAGACCGGAGTCTCCTGACTAGAACATCGGTCTTTTCTCCGAGCCCGTGCACCAAGAGGTCGAAACCCCCTGACTAGGACATCGGCCTTTTCTCCGAG
>FXXK01002690.1:0-18460 GCA_900184695.1 Betula pendula
AAAAAATGATCTTTGGTTTAACATGAAGAAGATGCGTTCATCTTGCAAAAAAAGACTTGGGAAAAAAAAAAACACCTTTTGGAAATGTTTTTTTTTTTTTTTTTGCCTTAGTAACATGCCACTTTTTTAATAGGTAATATTTTTTGAGTCATTCAAAGTAAGAAATGAGTTGAATTCACTTAATTTAAAAATCTATAATTTGTTTGAAATTGTATCATATCCAAATCCCATGCCTACCCCTTTTCTCGGAAATTCAGGCAGCTGAATTTAGGATAATAATCCCCCAAAAGGATTTGGCTTTTGCTGTGAAAATTTTGGATGGCTGGATTGTAACCAAGGCTTTTTTTAACTTAAAAACTCACGCATTTTACAAACAATAAATACCTATTTTCTTCCGTGACTTCAGTGCCGATTTGACCTCATAGAGTCACAGCAAACCCTTGACATGAAACATCTATGGCAAATATGAAAGCCAAAATTAACACAGACCCTCTCAGTTTACTATCCACGCTCATCATTTTCACTTTAGATTGGCTACTTTTGTTTGGTGGGGGCATTTAACAACAGAAACAACTTTTGTTTGGATTGGAATTGGAAAAAAATTTCAGTTGCTGCAAGGCGTGGACTGCCCCACAATGTCTCTTNCCTCTCACCTTATTTGACTTACTCTGGCTAAGATTCCCCCCAGTCCAGTGAGTTTTCTTCTATGAAATCTCTTCTACTAAGGCATCCTTCTTGGATTCCATTCTTTCAAAACTCAAACACTCACCCTCCAACGTACACTCTCTCCCTCTTGTCGATACCCTCACTTGGCTTACAAACCCATATATATATACTGATGGGTTATTGCAAAACAAGAATTTTTATGGGGTTATATATAGGACTCCTACAGACCCATCATCAATTACACAAAGGGTGATTCAGTTTCCTTCGCTCTTGCTGAGTCCAGTGCCAACTTTTATCATATCTCAGGGAATAACTTTGTTGAAGCCGAGGAATACCATCCCCTAGTACCCCAATTAGCAACATCCCATGAACAAGCCTCGGTGTACAGGGATGGAGCCAGAAAGTTTTATTTAGAAGGGGTCAAAGTTTCATGAATCAAGGTCTCGAGCATCCTCAACTAGCTCTCTATTTGAAAGTTTCTCCATATTTTAGAGAAATTCTTCAAAATGTACATACATTAAGCTCTATATTATTTTTCTAAACTAACTCATGTAAAAAACTTTTTCTAAATTTAATCCTCACTTTCTCACGTTATTCAATTTTTTATTATTTTAGAAGCTTTATCCCACTTCTTCCTATAGTTGGCACGAGAATCCCTCTCAAAGAGAAATAATTAGAAAAATGAAAAAAAGCTGCTGGATCTCAAGAACCAGAGTAAGCACAACACAGAAGAAGAAAAATGAAAATAAAACAAAACAAAAAAAACAAAGAAGGGATTTTGGCTTTATTTGGTTTGTTAGATTGTGTGGAAAAAGTGACATGGAAGTGAAAATTTTGTGAGTTTTTTTGCTTTTGGACATGGTTTTCGAATTGGGTATTCTAGTGTTATGATTGTTAATGTTTGTATGTGTTTTGAAAAGATATTGTTGATGTTTGTATGTGCTACGGTAGTGCAGAGAAGAATATGAAGAGAGAAGATGAAGAGAAGAAGAAGATTAATGGAGGAAATAAAAAAAAAAAAAAAAGAATTGAGAGAGATTTAAAGAGTTTGTAGTGGGGAGTTTTGAAAAATGATTAACTAAATTAAAAAAAAGTGAATTTTTTTGAACCAAATTTTAGCTAAACAACATAAAGCCAATTACGGATGCTCTAATGGGCCAACCGCCCCCCCCCNCCCCCCCCCTGCAGGTGTAGGCGTTGCAAGCACAATTTGGACTTGCTGTGAGGTCAAACGGCGCTGAAGTCACAGAAGAAAAGAAGCGTTTGTTATTTGTTAAACGGCGCCAGCTTTTAAGTTAAAAAAAGCCTTCGTTACATCTGGGCCATCCAAAATTTCCACAGCAGATATGCGTAGTTTTCACGACCGCATAGAAGCCGAATCCCCTCAAAAAACACACTAGGGGCAAGTTATTTATTTCCCTCCTTCTTTTCCCGCCAAGGACAGAAATAAAAGAAAAATCACAAAATAACAAAAGCCCGAAAAATCAGCGAGGTTGCATTTGGCAATCGCTGAATAGGCAAAGCGAAAGAAAGAGTGAGAGGGAATGGAGAATGCAAAAGCAGCAGCACCCACAGGGTGCTACAAGTGCGGCCGCCCAGGCCACTGGTCACGTGACTGCCCCTCCTCCGCCTCCGCCTCCGCCTCCGTCTCCGCCTCTGCCCCTTCCTCTGCTCCGATCCCACAGGGTGCTACAAGACCCTCCTCTTCCGGTACCACAAGCGCCGAGAAGCCGAAGAAGGTAGCGATATCGAGATCCAGGCCAAAGATCACGCCGGACCTCCTCCTCTCCGATGATGGCCTCGGCTACGTTCTTCGCCACTTTCCTCGCGCCTTCAAGTGCCGCGGCCGCGGCCATGAGGTACTCTGCACTTTCGCCCTTTTCTGAATGTACCCTAACAGTTGAGACTCCGTTTTACCAGTTCCCGATATCAAATCTACCATGTAATGCCATATATATATAAAAAAAATGCTTCCTATCTCTTGACATTTCTTGAATCTGGGATTATAAATAGTTTGAGCAACTCAACCCGCACACAATATGCATAAAGATTTTTCTTTCTCTCTTTGTTTCTTCTTTTTGGCCTGCATTTCTGCATTCAAACATCCATAAAATTGACCATTGGCGGCTGTGATGTATTATGTGACCCTTTTGAAGCATTTATTTTGCTGTTGATTGTTGATTCAGGGTTCGTTTGACTATGTGATTTCAAAAAGTGCGATTTGAAAATATGATTTTTAAAAACGCAATTAAGCTTTTGGCAAAATCGCGATTTGGCTTTTAAAATCGCATTTTAACGTTTAAACTTCTGCGTTTTTAAAAAAACATATCCTTCCCTTTTTTAAAAACGCAATTCTCAAATGATTAACTTTTTACGGTTTGGTTTAAGTCGCATTTATTGTCTACGAAATTGCAATCTCAAATGCACCCTTAGTGCTTCAAGATTCCCGACTGACAAAATAGAAAGACATTTGCTATAAGCCCTTATGCCCCATAGAAGTCATACCTAAGAATTAGAAAATTGTCTATAACAGGTAAAACCAATCTTAACTTGCTCATATCACCACAGCTGTCTCAACTATATCAATTTATTAAGTCGGAGCATATGGAAGTTTGGCTTCCTTGTTTTAGCAACATGCATACTTTCCTTCATTCACCTTGTAGTCAACTTATCTGCCTAGAGATTACAAAAATGTTTCTAACAATGTTTCAAAATCATTCTACTTAAGTGGTTTCCTTTTTGGGAGGGAAACAAAGCAATAACCATCCAAAAATTCATTCATTTAACTGGATCAAGGTCTAAAGCCCTCAGGAAGCTGGAGTCTTGGAACGAGGAACATGTAATATGTCCATATGGTCCTTTTGCTAAAATGGGCTGGAAACTGTTGACTTGAATATCTAGGCTATGGACAAGGACTTCGACAGAAATGTCATTAGCCAATCATACTCCTCTAAAAACTCCTTATTTGCAAAAGCGAGTCCACTCATGGTACGGATCTTATGTGGTATTTTATGATTGCAACACATCTTCCTTTGTACAGATACTTATTAGCCAGTCATTGCTTGTGACAATAGTGAACTTCCCCCTTCCCCCTTTAGAGATAAGGTAAAAAAGGTTGTGGATTTTCGTGATCTTCTTCAGGGTACATTTTTCCCAAGTAGTAGTCAAATGAAAGCTAGAACTTTGGTACCCTTCAACATCAAAGTAAAATAAAATTGGCCAATAAGAACTTCACCACAATGATGCTATCCATAGATCAAATTATTATAATTATGTACTTCTCATTTGTTGTAGTGGGTTAAATGCTCTCTCTTTCTCTCTCTCTCTCGTCGGTGCATGCCAACGTCTTCCTTCTTCTGTGTCTTCTCTCTAGTGCAAGTGTAGTTGTAGTCATCGGTTTTTGGTGGTTTGCGATGGGTTTCTTCAGTTGGTTTTATGTAGAAGCCAAAGCCTTTGAACTTTCGGTTGTAGAAGGGGGTAACTTAGTTTTATGTTTGGTCGAAAGGAGCCGAGGGGTATTCCTAACCATGTATTTGGGAAAGGTGAGTGTTGCTTGGTTGACAACCATGGTGGAGGAGTTGGTTTGAAGAGTAGAGGCGACCGAGTTTATCAAAACGTCAAGGGATGGGAATAAGGCTTTCATAGCTCAGAGTTGCTCTAATAAGTCTAGCCGGTATTTGGCAGTGGTAGAGTATAGGGGTGGTGGACATAGAGGTTTTATTGTAATCCCAGAGGGGCGAGAAGAGAGGGGTTGGAGAAGTTGTGCCGCTTAGCTAAGAAAGGTGGTGATTTCTAGAATTCTCTCTCGGCGAGGGGAGCAGAGTTTTGTATCCACACCAGCCCACTGATGGTTTGCAGTCGACCGTCTTGGGTGGCCCTTCCTCAGTGTTAATGGGAAAGGCATTGATGAAAGGTGCTTGCAGGACCTATGTAGAGGTGAGAGGTAAGGTGGGGCAGTTGCAGGAGTGCCCATTCCCGCTGGTAGCGACGGTTGAGAGAGCACCTCTTACCTCATTCCGTAGGCCCACGCAAGGACCGTTGCTTCCAAACCTCGGGCTCAAAAGGATGTTACATGAGGAAGGATTGTAAATGCTACCATTCCCTGCTTTCACGTTGTAGCAAGAGGGGTGGCTGTACGAAGGGTTGATGTGGTGAATGTCAATGGGACCCTACGATATTTGAGAAGTTAGCTTGAGAAATTGATAGGGGAAGTGGATTGGGTTCTTGCGGGAGTGGATGAGGGCTTGAAATCTATTGGGTTGGAAGAGTTTAGTAATTTGGAATAGGCCAATTCTTTTACGGAAAAGCATTCTACGAGGGCCCAACCCACATTAATATCCCTGCTATTATTCAAAGCCCAATTCAGCATGACAAAGCCCGTCATGCGGATACAAAAGAAAACAAGGCCTGCCTCTCTAGCAAGTGAAACGCTCGTTTCATCTCAAGCCCATTTTTAAGTGGGGTGATTAAAACACATCTTGGGGAGGCCTCTCTATGGGTAACGACCCGATTGCAGGAGTGGCTTTAAAGGGCACATATGTGGATCACGCGGATACAAGCTCCGCCCAGCTCAATGGTTTATTTTGTTTGCTTGAAAAATGAGGTTTTGCGGACCAAATTTGAGGTGGGAGACGGCTTCAAGATTAGATTAGGATAGGACATGTGGTGTGGGGATTAGGCCCTTTAGGAAGCTTTCTCGGATTTGTTTAGTATGGCTCGCGTTAAGGATGCTTTTGTGGTAGATCATTTGGAGTTATCTAGTGTCTTCCATCAGTGGAACGTAAGCTTTATCAGAGCGGGTTATGATTGGAAGGTGGATGTCTTTGCTTCGTGTTACAATTTGTTGTACTCCTTTATTTTGAGACAAGGTGGTGAAGACAAGCGTTGCTGGCCTCCTTTCAAGAAAGGTTTGTTTGATGTTAGATCGTTCTATAACGTCCTTGTCCCTCATGATGATACTCCCTTCCCTTGGAAGAGTATTTGGCGAAATAAGGTCCCCATGAGAGCGGCATTTTTTGTTTGGTTGGCCGCCCTATGGAAGTCCTCACCATAGATAGCCTAAGGAAGCAACATGTCACTGTGGTTGATTGATATTGTATGTGTAAGAGGAATGGAGAGTCAGTGGATCATCTTTTTCTCCACTGTGAGATTGCTATTGCCTTACGGAGTGCTATTTCAGTCGTGGTGGGCTAATTTGGGTTATGCCTAGACAAGTGGTAGTCCTTTTTGCTTGTAGGAGACGGTTGAGTGGCAGTCCTTAGAGATGCAACAGTGTAGAAGATGGTACTGTCCTGCCTTTTGTGGTGTTTTTGGAGGGAAAGAAATGGTAGAAATTTTGAAGACCGCGAGAAGATGGTGGTGGATTTGAAGTCTTTCTTCAATACTCTATCACTAGACAACTTCTTTAGACTATCATAATTTTCTTGGTTTTCATGATTTTCTTGACTTTTTTCTCTTTATATTTAGGTATATCTCTTGTTTACTTCTTGTGTACCTAGGTTGTCCTTTGTAAGGATATTTTGATTACTTATAAAAAAAAGATCAAATTATTTTTTGTGGATTGGATTTCACTGGATTGTCTAATACTCCGTTGCATTTGCTTGGGACATATTTTTTTTGTATTAAATTTTATTGGTTTTAAGTTATTTTCTTTCTAAGAGGTGGAATAGAATAACACGGATGAAGCATACTGATCATACATTGGTTGCATTGTACCATGTCTTTTCCTGCTTATGATGTTAACTGCCTGAAAGAAGAATGCCTGTTGCTGTATTCTGTTTGTTGTCCTTAAATTTTTCAATTCTTTTAATGCTTCATTGACGTTTATTGTTACTGCGTTTGTTGCTTTTCTGTCTTTTTAGAGTAAATTAATTGTACTTTGTAGGTTAGCGATTTGGGAAACCTAATTGGGTTGTATGGTGAATGGCACTCTCGTTTGCTCCCTTATTACTCATTTGATCAGTTTGTACATAAAGTGGAACAAGTTGCCACTACAAGACGCGTCAAGGTGAGATGTTGTATTGAACTTGTTCTATTTCATAGTCATTTTGGTTGAATGCTCCAAAGGATTTTAAATAGTGTCTTCACCTTCCTCCACTCTCTATATTACTTATATTGAAATAATATGTCAAAATGCAAAAGTAGGGGTTTTTTAAGTGGAGATTATTATGCATATCAAAAAATCTTACAGAAATGATAACAACTTACCAATTGTAGAGTGAATGTGTTTGTCATTTTTTTCAATCATGACTAAAAAGATCGGTTTATTTCTTTGATCATAATGCTGAAAAAAATAAAGGTATGCAAGCAATGCAATTAATACAAAATTGGTACTGGATTGTATAATTACAGTCCAATTATTTCCTGGGGAATCTATAATTTATTAATTTCTCTATGGAATTGATTATATTGGGCAAGTTCATGGTTAATGATGCTAGTGTGGTACCAAAATCTGAAAAGTTTTTCCTGATAGTAAAATAACAGGGAGAGTTAGCTAAGGGAGAGAGAATAAAATAATGAAACAGAACAGATATAAAGGTGGGAGACAAGGGGGAGGCAAAGAAAATAAGGGATCAATATTTTATTCCTTATAGTTCACATACGTGTTAGTCACCCTTGAAGACCCCTATTGAGGCCAATTGAACATTACGTAAGTGTTCTTGGGTCCTTTCTTCGAAATAAATTCTAAAAACTAATTTCATTTTTAATTATAAAGATCGATTATAAAAATACATCCCAAGATATATTGATAAAATGTAAGTTTGATTTTAGTTTACTTTTTGGATGTATCTTCAGCAAATAGTTATAAGCTCAGATCATATACTGATTCTGTAATTTAATGTGCAAGGATTTAATTCAGTCAGAATGGAAACAAAGAGGAATTAGGCTGAAATTAATAACTAATAAAGGAATTTTGAAGTAGATCTAGATGTTTCCCTTAGATGGCACAAGGCTACTCTGGCATTGTCTCATAGATCTATTATCAAAATGTTGCAACTAAATCTCCTAGTAGCATGAGAGTAGCTATTCAGACTGCTTAATCAAGTTGTAGAGTTTTAATATGTATCACGAGAGTTTGTTTGTAAGTATACTTGCACAAACACCATATAATGAATGTGTCTCTTATTCAATTTTCTGCACAATCTAAACAGTTATGTATTAGAGAATTACGAGAGAGGGTTGCCAAAGGGGGGGATCCAACAAAGTTGCATGAGGACCCAATACAACATGACGATTCAAATGTTGAACAAGGTATTTTAGCTATTTTGCCAATTATGATGCTATGGAAATGTTTGTCAGTTTCATGCATTGTTACTGCTGTTGTTACTTGAAGCATAATGCACGACAATAATGTTATTAAAGACAAGATATATGGAAAGAACGGAAATAATTTTTAGCCAAGCAAAGATATGCAATACCAATGACGTAGGATAGAAGCCAAAGAGAGCCTTTCTAGGGTAACTTGGTGGCAAAGCTTGGCAAGAAGCTTGAGATATTGGCATTCTAAAAAATGGAATAGAGGATATTGGGCTTACAGTCAGATGGGGCTTGAAGAGGATCAATTTTATGGCCTTAAAAAGCTTGTGGGAAATTTGGCAAGTAGATACGGGAAATCTGTTCTGCAAATGTATCAAGGATCTGAGGGTTATAGGGTAGGGTCAAATGGTGGGGAAAATGTAGGCCAAGAACTTCGAAAGGTTTTACAAAAACGGTTATGGTTTGGGATTGAAACGGGCAAGCAAATTAAAATTTCAAGTCACTGTTCTGGGTGCTGTGGGCAGTGCCCAAGATTTACTGATTTTATACTTGTAAGTGCTTTTTGAAGCTTGTTGAAGGTGTTATGGTTGGATCTTATAATAGCAACTGTAGGCATTGATATGGCAGGTGCCAAATCAATTCTTGTGAATTGGAAGTAGCCCTTGAATGCCTATAAATGTTATTCTGCTGCTAGCATCCATACTCCATCCCAGCTAGCACAAGTGGTATGTTTCCTGCACTGGCCACAGTGAGACTCTTGGATGCCATTATCTTGTCCGTTTATGTATATATATATATTTTCTGAACTAGAGTTAATTAACTTTCCCTTCACTTAAACAATTATATTAGACATAATATAAACATGTTTAAAGGATAAGGTTTTTGTTCTCTCAATCAATAGCGATGCCTAATTATGTATTATATCAGCCTATTAGATTCTGTTACTATGAGGGTACACATCCAATATATTGAATTTGCTAAAACTTCTCTCCATATCAGCTGAATACTGGTTATATCAACAGTAGTAAGTTTATTTACCTTATCTCCATATGTTGAAATTCAAGTAGCAAGAGGCATTAGTTTTCCGTGTAAACCTAGTTTCTGCCAATTGCTGATTTTCTTGTAACACTTACCCTTTTCTTGGAGGCATCTCAAGAAAGTGTCCTTTCCAACTTACCAAAGACAATCTCTACAACGTGCTCTTGATCTGAAATAAAATATACATGATCTCTCACATTTAGGACATTAACCATGACCTTAAAATGTTATTAGTCAAGTTCTTTCCCTTCTGCCTTCTATTACCCGCAGCAAGAACATTGAAAAATTGTCATCAACATACCTGCAAGATGTGTTGCTTGACTTCCAATCAAATGCAGGCATGGGGTGTCCAAAAGTAGTTCTTAATGTACAATACAATCTGTAGGAGGTATGAAGTCCATGTATTTTTTTACCTTTTTCTCTGGAAACAGCCCATAAGCCTAATTTAGTCAAAGGCAATTGACTAGTACCGTAAGTGTTTCAAAATGGCAGCTTCTTTCCAATCTTAAATTGTATGTGTCTGATCCAGCTTCAATGAAGATTGAAACAACCATCTTAAGTGACAGTCCCCCGGCTCTTCAGCCTGAAACCTGATGAAAGAAAGGCTTTGCATTTTTCTTCAAGTTTTACTATATTGAACTTTAGGGAGTGTGCACCTAAAATTCACACGGTAGACAAGATTAAAAATTTAAGAGAAATACAACCAGCGAGTTCTTACACAAGCAATGAACAAACCAGAATATCCTAAAATATTCAAAGACATTTTTTTGGAAAGAACAAACCGATACTCAGGTTTTATTAATTATTAGTGGTTCAGATATGAGGAATTAGGTATAATCCCCTGGAAATGTGGGTTTCAATTTTTTGATGAATCAATCTGGACAACTTTGGGAGTATTGTAGAAATGTTGTTACTTGATGGATTTGCTGCTTGGTGGAGTACAAAGGATGCTTTTGTACTTGCATGGCAACATGGTCCCCTCTGTCTATGTAGAAGACAGGATATCTATCTGGAATGGGGTTCTTGAGAAGATTGAGCGTCAGCTGGTAGTTGAAAATGGGTGTATTTGTCTAAGGGAGGTAGGATTACTCTCATAAAGAGCACTCTCTTCAATTTACCCACATACTTTTTGTCTTTGTTTTTTTCATTCTTGCTAGTGTAGCCAACTGTATTGAGAAGCTGTATCGTGACTTTTTGTTGAGAGGGATGGGAGATGAGTTCAAATTTCACCTGGTTAACTAGTCTTCGATGTGCTCTCCTATTTCTGAGGGAGGGTTGGGGATTCAGAACTTTAGGACCTTCAATAGGGCCCTTTTAGGGAAGTGATTATGGCATTATGTGCATGAGAGGGAGGCTTGGTGGAAAATCGTTGTGGATGCTAAATTTGGTAGTATGGGGTGGTGTTCTCTTAATCTCACGGGACCGCATGGAGTGGGGTTATGGAAGAATATTAGGAGGGGATGGAGCTTGTTCTGTAGACATGCCAGATTTGAATTGGGAGATGGGTCTAGGATCTGGGATGATGTGGTGCGAAGCTTTACCTCTCAAAGAAGCGTTTATGGTCTTATATGGCTTTGCCTGTGAGAAGGATGTGTTTGTTGCAGATCATATGCACTACTCTAGCGGCTCTCTTCAATGGGATGTAGCTTTGTTTGCGCGGCTCATGATTGGAAATTGGACACCGTGGCTTCTTTCTTCACTCTTTTGTATTCTCTTTGAGGAAGAAGGGAAGGGGAAGACAAGCTTCGGTGGATCCCCTCCTGTAAAAGAAAGTTTAATGTTAGATCTTTTTACAGAATTATAGTGCGTAATGATGCTCGGCCTTTTCCTTGGAAGAGTATCTGGAGGGCAAAGGTGCCTGTGAAAATGGCCTTCTTTACTTGGTCGGCGGTTCTTGGGAAGATTCTTACTCTAGACAACCTTAGACGGAGACATGTTATAATGATTAACAGGTGTTGTATGTGCAAAAGGCATGGGGAGTCTGTGGATCATCTTCTTCTTCAATGTGAAGCTACCGGTGCTTTATGGAATACCATCTTCAGTTGCTTTGGGTTATCTCGGGTCATGCCTCTTCGGGTAATTGATTTGTTTGCTTGCTGGTGGACTGGGGGTCGTTTCTAGAGTGCTGTTGTATGGAAGATGGTGCCTTCTTGCCTTATGTAGTGCCTTTGGAGGGAGAGAAATGAGAGATTTTTTTAAGATTAAGAAAGGACGCCTGAGGAGCTCAAGTCTTTATTTATTTATTTATTTTTTGGACATTTGTTATTTAGCCCCCTTAGTTATCAGTTTTCTTGATTTTCTTGTACTTTTTTCTTCTCTTACTTAGGCGGTCCTTTTGTATATTTTCTGTGTACCAAGATTGCGCTTTTGCGCTTTTAATAATATTTCTCTTTCTATCAAAAAAAAAAAAAAACTTTACTTATTCATAGTCATCTGTGACCACAATGCTTAAGAGGAAGTATCACCATTTGCTCAAACTAATTATGGGTGGTGCTTTAATGAGCTTGTGGGGTGGGAGGTATTCTAATGAGCCTACTGGTTCGAATGGGGTAGTGGTTGGAATATCATAAGGGGTTGGGAGATTTATTCTAGTCATAATAGGTTTGATGTGGGAGATGGCGTCAATGTTAGATTTTGGCATGATTTATGGTGTGGGGACAAGGCCCTTAAGGAAGCCTTTTCAATCTTATATGGCATTGCCTGTGTACAGGATGCTTCAGTAGCGGCTCGTGGAGTATTATGGTGACTCATTTAATAAGCTTTGCTAAAGCGGAGCATGATTGGGATGTAGATATTTTTGCCTAATTCTTCAATTTGCTGTACCCAGTTAGAGTGAGACGGGATGGTATAAATAAGCTTTGGTGGTCCCCCTCCAGAAAAGGGTTGTTTAATGTTAGCTCCTACTATAGTATCCTTGTTGGTAACGATGCCACTCCTTTTCTTTGGAAGACGAAGGTTCCCTTGAGGCCTTCTTTGCTTGGTCGGCGGCTTTAGGAAAGATCTTTATTATGGACAATCTCAGGAAGCGACAAGTTATTGTGATGGATAGATGTTGTATGTGCAAAAGGAATTGGGAGTTTGTGGATCATCTTCTCCTCCATTGTGAGGTCACTTGCAAAGATTGTCTGCAGAGCTTGAGTCTTCTTTTTTTTTACTCTTTTTACTTCGACAGCTGTGTTTGTGGCTCCTTGGGAGCTTGATTTTCATATTTTTTTTTTGTTCTTTTCTCTCTTTCTACTTAGGTGTTTTTTCTTGTATACTCCTTGTGTACTTGAATAGCGCTTTTTGCTTTTAATGATAATTCGATTACTTATAAAAAAAAATTATGGGCAAGTAGACATTCTGAATATTCAAAAGGAAACTGAGGGCCCACCTCTTTTGTTCTGCAAGATGTAGGATTAAAATGTTTCCTTTCTTCTGGCTTCTACTATTTAGGCATCCATTTTGCTTGGTTCAAGTTCTTTTAATGTTTCCCATATCAAATAGTTGTTACTCTTCCATCTTAAGTAGCAAAGGCATGCAACTTGGACATTAATTTTTGCGTGATGTTAGAAAATCAAGGCAGGTGGGCTGGGGAACAGTTCATTCCTCATCTTTCCACGAACCTGAGACAGGTCACTGAATGTAATACCATACCACCCAACACGTTTTTTTTTTTTTTAATCAATACAGAGCAAGAGGGCTAGGGAGGCACCCAACACGTGTTTAAGACTTGACATAATTTCCAAACCCTTGCAGTTCGGGTTATGGTGGTACAGGACTCCAGAAAAACATACCCTCCATAACAAGATGTCACTAGAGATTAGTTGTTTTCTGAAGACAAATGGAGAATTATGTTGATGGGTAGATAAATCTGCTAAAAAATGTATACATTAAACAATTTGGTAGAATATTACTTGCTTGGTACTAACTTAGTTGAAGTATTTTTCTTTTCCATTCATAGTGATCTTTGTCTGATCTTGACGTGTCTCTCCACGCCTGCAGAAGCCATGAACTCTGAGGCCCATCAGGGAGATCCATCCTTGAGGAACAATGATGCTGATGATATACAAGACTTGCTGAATGATGTTTATGAGAAAGCTAATGAAGTAAGTTTTCTTGCTTTTTATTTATTTAAGCTACATTGCAGTTCAGAATCACTTATCAAAAGAGATCAGGAAAATTGGTGTTGATTACACTGAAATCTGATCACTATAAACCAATTGTTGTCTAAACAAGCAATAGGCTTGATTTGGGTAAAATATTTACATATAAAAGTTATATTGGAAAGTTCAGAAAATGCAGCTAAATGTGTAAAAGCTTCGATTTTTTTTTTTCTGTCTATTATATGGTGCCACATAATCATATACTCACTGTTCAAAATGGTAGATAGTTAAAATTCAGAATGGAATATTGTTTCCTCATGAATTTCTAGGATTTGAGGAGTTTCTCCCTCCCCTAGCACCATGGGTTAATTCAACTTGCTTTTTTCAATAAAATAATGTAATTAAAAAAGTTCAAGGTTAGCTTGCTTAAATTATTAACATCATTTGCTTTCATAAGTGATCAATTAGCCTTTTCGTTTGCTAATAATTTCTAATCCTTGAGACTCTTGTTTATAATTTCTGCTTGTTTTTGGTATAACTAATTATTTAAAAAATGGATGACACCTTGCATTTTTTTTAAAGAAAAAAAAAATGATTTAGAAAATATGTGATCTTACTGGTAAAGGTAGTTGCCTGCTTCAGATAGGGTTCTTTGCAGTTTGATACATCATCTACTATTACATAGATGCTAATGGGAATAATGTAACAATTAAAAGTGATGGGGGATGATAATGTAATGGTTTAAAAGCAATAGGGATGAGAACGCCACCATCGCCTTTTCTCTCTTTCAGTTTGTTTCTCTTCCAAAACTTGCTGGTTTATTTCCCCGCCCAACCATTGCTGCCCACTGCATCCTTTTTGAATCATTTCCCCTCTATCATGTCACTCCCTCTCTTTCTCTCTCCAACTCAACTTCCCATACAATATTTTCCATATGCTTCTCTCTTGTTTTGTTGCCTATTACCAGCCAACTCTCTCATGCTGACTTGTGGTTGGAAGTTAAGGAAGTTGCCTAAGCTGAACCTCATTAGTTATGTGAAGGAGCCTTGAGCTCATTCCATGTAGCAAGCTGGATCAAGAATGTGAGCTCTAGTATGAGTATGTAGTGTTTTAGTGGGTTTGGCATATGAAGAGTCGGCAATAGATTTGAAGTAATAAACCATTTTGTAAGATTTGAAAGCGTGTTTACATGAGTGACGGGAGTTAATGTCATCTTCTTGTGCATAGTAAAGTCAAAGTTTTCTCCATGATTTTATTGGTGGAGGTACTTGTGCGTAAAACATGTGACAATAGTTCTATCCTTATGTCCAAGTACTTGTAATAAAGTTTTTTTTTTTTTTCATGTCTTTTATCCAAATATTTGGTCTCAAAACTAGATAGTCAGGAATCGTACTAAGATATTGCTCATGGAATCATTGTTCATGCATAGTCTGGGACTGTAAAGCTTATTGGTTTGGGACCATGCTTGCTTGATAGTGTACGAGAAGGTATACCAAGTCATGATGGCCGAATCAGTTGGTGTAGCTGGAGGCATCAACATGCTTGATAGCAGTAACTACAAATACTAGCTTACATTGGTTGAGTCCTATCTTTGAGGATAAGGACAGTGGGGATTTATTGCTGGTAGTCAAACCATGCCACCTCTTGGCAATGATGACAAGGCACTAAAAAAATATTGGATAATATTTTTACCCAAGTGCACAAATGATGTGCAGTTTCAAAAGCTACATGGGATACCTATGTTGCTCTTTTTTCAAGGACAAATGATGTGCAGTTTCAAATATTGGAGAATAAATAAATTTCAATCTTGCTGCATGATATGATTTGATCGATCAATATCTTATAAAGATAAAGTTCTTTTGCTATGAAATTTTAAAATTAGATTTTGAATCTTAAGATAGTGAGAAAAGGATAAAAAAAAAAAAAAAAAAAATTCCTCCATGGCTTGAGATATGAATGTGATGGGTTACTGTGCCATAAGCATCTAAAGTGGAGTCTTCAATATTTAGTGGTTAGTAGCGCCCTGGGAAGCATCTTAAGTTGTGTGCCCTTTAGAATTGGCCGGCCAAGAAATGTTGGCTAAATACAGAGCTGGGACTTCATCTAGAGATGAAGAAAAAGCACTTTTTAGTAATAGAAGAAGACCAAGCCGCTATTGTGAGACCAAAGAAGGTGTGTGAGGGAAAAATAGACTTAGCAGGAGCCAAGTTCTCAAGCAGGGAGAGCTCAAGATAGTTTGGCAAAGAGATGAGTGTCATTCAAAGGATTATAGATGTCAGAATATTGAATGCTATAATTTTGGTCAAAGAGGACATTACGCTTGAGATTGTCAGATTAAGCGAAAGCCAATAGAGGGAAACTTGGTGACATTAAAAGATTACCAAGACACATGATATTGAAGGCAAGTGGGATTTTTATTTGTTTTTTATCAGAGAAAATCTTTATGATGAAGCTTGTTCAGAAGAAGAGGTAGATTTCCACGGGAGAGCAGTTGAAGAGTAACCCTTCTCAACCAACAATGAATTTGCTAAAAGTTATATTGCAGTTGAGCTCCAGACGAAAAAGCACCAGTGGTGACTGACCCTAAGGCAGTTGATTACAATAAAAATTGGGGAATTAACTTAGGGTGCTCCAACCCATGGTTATAAGAAAAGTTATTCATTATGTCCATGTATAGCCAATAATTTAAGACTTTCTCGCCCATTTGACAACACAATGTCTGTGCCGCATTCCATCGTAATCAGGTACAGTTGTAAAATGACATTATCGCTGCTCTTGTGGTTGTTTTGCGCTGCATTTTGGTGTTCTGGTTCTTATTTCTGGATGCTTTTTATAGGTTATACTCTTAGACTCAATGAGTAATACGACTCCTCCTTGAGTCCTTTTAAAAGTGATGCAGTTTTTAAATCACTATTGAACTTGTAATGATAGACTATTAAATTTTGATCCAATGGTAATTTTTAAAGTCACATTACTGTTGGGAAGACCTAAAAAAGACTTGAATCCTCTAAAAATGAGGTTTCTTTTAAAATTATCATTGGATAAAAATTCAATAAATTTTAATAATAATTTTAAAAGTCATATCACTTTAAGAGGATTTGGGTCTTTTCTTGAGGATTACTCGTTTAACTAAAGCACTAATCCAACTCATTAAGGACAGTCTCCCTGAATCCATATTCAACGAATAGATGTGACTTATCTTTCCTCTTCATTCTTATCTGCACTTCGAAATTCAATTCATTATTTAAGCAATATTTAATGGACTTTGTCTGCCCTTGCAATTATCTACAGAACTTGCAGTGTGAGACGGTTGCTGCTGACACAGTAACAACCGCTAGTATCTCCGTCAAAGAAGTGCCAAATAACGGTGCCGTCAACTCTAGTGGAATTCAGTTTTCAGAAGAACAGAGAGCTCGTATGGAATCTAACAGGTTGAAGGCGCTGGAGAGAGCTGCATCACGGGCCCGCTCAGTCCAGGCGCCTTGACTCATTTCTTCATTCCCTGCTTTTAAATTTTCCTTTCATCCTACAATTAATGCTTTATTTTTTTACATGGCTGTAACTTTGTTTCTTGGCATATCACAAGTTCGTTTCAGTAGGAAGATATTTATTTTTATCAATTTTCTTTTCAGGTTCTGGTGTAAATCGGATGTGGAACCCCTATAATGTAAATTTTGGAACTTAATTAATTATGTCAAATTTTTTTATCCCAGTACAAAACGTATTTTCCTTGTTTTAGCCCTTACAAAAAAAATTGGTTTAGATTACATGGAAGATCACAGCAGACTTATCTGATGCTTTGTTAATTTGATTAGAATATGCTACTCACTTTTTATTTTTTTAGAAATGAATATTAAATTTTATGTTGAGATAGATGTTGGACAAAAAGATATAAAAAATATATATTTAATCCAGCCCCCCAAGAACAAAATTCTAGCTCCTTTTTTGCGTTCAAGTCTTTCACTAAATAAGGAGGGATGGTTCTGATTATGCTTGATTTGGTGAATGAATTCGAGAACTGAGGTGCCATGTAAATTATGTGATACAGAAGCTATTTCCAGAAGAAAAAAAAACAAAAATCAAACATGTGTTAAGAAGCAGCTAACATACCCACGCAGACCAAACAAGATCCGGAGATGTTTATTTCGGTATAAAATATTTTTAGCTGAAAACGATTTTAGAGAAACCATTAGTTATTTTCGAATGTTTGGGTTACAAACCTGGAAAATGGTCTTAAAAAACATTTTCAAGTGTTTGATTGGAAACTTGAAAATGCTTTGAAATGCCATCAGAAATCACTTACCCTTGTACCCTCCACTCACCCAAAATCAAACATATACAGTAGCAAAATCACCACATAAACACAAATTCAAGTGGAGGTGATCGCACAACCAATTTCAAACAACAGAGGATGGTTGTGCAACCACTCCCACAATTAGATAGGTTGGCTGCGCAACCACCCACTCTACAATAAAAAAGTGATTGCCTGACCACCACCCTCCACAATTACATGGGGGTGATCGCAAACCACCCCCTCCACATTAGGGGGTGGAGGTGGGGTGGCTAGTGTAATGTCCAAGGTGTTAAATAGGAATTTAAACATGATTAGGTATGGCTAAGTAAGTAATTAAAAGTATTAAGCAATTGAGCACCAATGAAAAACGGTAGTGTTTCCTCGTCCGAACGGGATCCAAACAGTAGGTCTTGTTTGGGCTGCTCGTTTCATATTGCAGTCGTTCCGAATGGACTTTGGCTGAAAGTTTAGTTCTATGTCTGTCCCATGTGCGTCCGAACGAAGCATCACATAAACTGTCATTCCATTCTCGTTCGATTTTAGTTTGGACGAGTTATTGTGTTGTCACATCCAGATGGGCTCATTTAGTCGCCCGAATGGGGCTTGTTCTGCGGCACTTTGGGAGCGTGTGTGAGAGGGTGTTCAAATGGCATAATTTATCTGTCCGGACGGCAGTGTCTAGAAAACACTATAGCTAGCTAGAGTGCGAAATTTCTAGCTCACTTTCTCATTTCTGCTTCTTGCACGAGCACTGTTCCCTTTTGTTCTCCTAGGGTTTGCTAGTATATTGATAGTTTGAAGCTTCCAAAGTCATTTAGAACACTAGAATCAAAATCCTTAGTATTGGAGTGTCGATTTTACCGATTGTTTCAAGGTAAAATTCTTGAAACCCTAGTTCCTGCATAATTGAACTACATTCTTGAATGTGTAGCTTAATGCTGATTGTTTTCTTAAGATTCTTGTAGGTTTGAGTATATTGATCATTGAGTTGGAGTTTCGCGATGCAAGAACTTCGGATTCTCCAAGGAAATCAAGGTAATAGTCAAAACCCTAGTTTTCTCTAAATATTGTATTTTAGGCATTTGTGGTGTCTAACCATAAAGTCTCTCTATGGATTGAT
>FXXK01002692.1:4732-16655 GCA_900184695.1 Betula pendula
AATTTTTTTTTTTTTTTCTTAAACTAAACTCAACCCAACCCCACCTCAGGTTGAGTTTCCGGATGGGAAGCGGATACAAACCCGGTCCCTAGAATTACTCTATGCGCCAAAAGTCTGAATCCTTTGAGAAATTCAAAGAGTTTCAGGGCAAAGCAGAAAAACAATTAGGTAAACATATCAGAGCACTTTGGTATGATCGAGGTGGTGAATATTTCCTCGGAAAATTCAAGGATCACTTATCAGAAGTAGGGATAGTATCCCAGTTGATTGCACCGGGTACTCCCCAGCAAATTGGTGTGTTAGAAAGAAGGAATAGGACTTTGTTAGAAATTGTGAGGGCTATGATGAGTTTTGCTGCTCTACCAACGTCCTTTTGGGGATATACCTTAGAAATGGTAGCATACATCTAAATCTATTTCTAAGGTACCCTTTGAATTATGGATAGGGCAAAAGCCTAATGTCATACATGTCCACATTTAGGGATGCCCAGTACATGTGCTAAAAGGAAAGGCAGATAAGTTGGATCCAAAAACCGAAGTATGCTTGTTTGTAGAATATCCAAAAGGTACGAAGGGTTATTTGTTTTATAGTCCTAAGAACAAGAAAGCATTTGTAACCACAAATGCTAAGTTTCTTGAAGAGGAATATATAAACAATTTTAAACCTAAGAGTATGGAGATTCTAGAAGAAATGTTAGAAGCAACTATTGGGTCATCTTCAAGTATTCCTGAAAATGTGGTTGTATCTAATACACCACAGGTTACTACGGATACAACACCAAGCATCATCATGCCTCGTCATAGTGGGAGGATTATTAGGGCGCCTGATAGATTCATGTACTTAGGAGAAGTCCGAGAGGATGAACCTGATCTACATGAGTCAGATCTTAAGACTTACAATGAAGCAGGTAACGATGTGGATGCGGACCAATGGGTCAAGGCTATGGAAAGTGAGCTGGAATCCATGTCTTCCAACAAAGTCTGGAGTCTTGTAAAAGCACCTAACAGCATCAATCCTATAGATTGCAAGTGTATTTACAAGAGAAAGAGAGAAGTGGATGGGAAGGTTGAAACCTTCAAAGCAAGGTTGGTTGTAGAGGGTTTTTGATGGAGATCAAGGCACCGCTTCGAAGGATCTCGTTCAAGTACCAATTGGGCCGGTTACGAGAGTACGAGCAAAGAAGTTCAAGGATGTACTCAACGGACTCATTCAAGAGTTATGGGCTCAAGCAAATTTGTGGAGGCCCATTGAGCATGATCCACGTGAGCAACAAAGAATCGTCACCTTGATTCAAGTTCTAGAAGGATCCGGTCAAGGCTAAGAATTGGCAAGAAATATTTTGGATTTATTCTAGAAGGATTGGATTGCATAGCTATTCAATTGGCAAGAAATATTTTGGGTCTATTCTAGAAGGATTGGATTGTGTGGCTATTCTAGGCGCCATTTTCTTTCCTTTTATGTTGTCATTTATTTCCTTTCTTTATGACTCTAGGCGTCCAGCCTTTATTGCCTTATATATGTCTTGTGTGTTTAGTAAGGTAAGGATTTCTTTATATGTCTTGTGTGTTTAGTAAGGTAAGGATTTCCTTATATGTCTTGTGTGTTTAGCAAGGCAAAGATTGTGTGTTTACCAAGGTAAGGATTTACTTCCTTAACCATTTTCGGCTTTAATTAGGTTTTTTATGTTAGGGTTTTTTTTTCCTTGTAATGTTCAGCCCTTTAAATAGGTGCATAAGCAATAGAAAACGCAGACATTGATTATTCATAAAATTTGTGAGGTTTATTCTCTTTGGTTCTTTGAAGAACTAATTGAACTTATCGGGATTTCCCGTGGCGTTCATCTCGACTTATCAAACGGAGTTTTCATCACCGCTTGTGGCGTCTTCATTATACCAAAGTTCTTGTTTATCATAAACAACGGGTCGAGGTCTTCCATTCGAATCTATCCATAGAACGATCTTGGGTTCCCTTTCGTTGTTGGGTCTCGTTATTCTTGACGGGGTTCACATCATTTGGTATCAAAGCACGGTTTCTAGTTCAGGTTTCCTTATCCTTTAACATCTTTCATTGCAAGAGTGGTGAGAACATCAGAGGGTAAAAGCAATATTATTTTGAGTGAAACACGAGTGAAGAGTGATCCACATTCTTGAGTGTAAACACGTAAGGGAGTGATTCGTGAGGTCCTTTTTTTTGTTTCTAACCTTTGTTTTGCAAAAATCATGTCTCACGATAGTGGTAAGAGCATTGCCAAAGATGATACAAAATTGGCTGATCCGAAAGTGTTTATGGAGGCCATGATGAGTGAGATGAGGCGTGTGATGAAGATGGAGATGGAGTAGGTTCACGAACGGATAGATCAGATGGAGAATAGACGTGAGGAGCAACCACAAAACGGTCGTAATATGCGTAGAAGGGAAAGAGTTCCACCGAGGGAGGAGGATGAAGAGCGTTATGGGTCTGGTTTTGATGAAGAAGAAGATCGGGATTCCATTTTTAACTATAAGAGACCTGGAGGAAGATTTAGAGAAGATAACAACTTGGGTGGTATTAAGATGAAGATTCCGTCCTTTCAAGGTAGATATGATCCTGAGGCATATCTTGAGTGGGAGAAGAAGATGGAGTTCGTATTTGATTGCCACAACTACTCCGAAACAAAGAAGGTAAAATTAGCCGTGATTGAATTTTCTGAATATACTATTACTTGGTGGGATCAGCTTGTGATAAACAGGAGGCGGAATAGAGAACGTCCAATAGACACATGGGAGGAGATGAAAGTAGTGATGAGAAAGCGGTTCGTTCCAAGTTACTACTACCGAGAGTTGTACAAAAAGATACAAGGTCTTAGACAAGGGAGTCGAAGCGTAGAGGATTACTACGAGGAGATGGAGATTGCTATGATTCGCGCTAATGTAAAGGAGGATCGGGTCATGCCAAGCCGCTGGACAAGTCACAAACGCCCAAACCCGAGCCCAAGTCCGCGACCACCAGCCACATTCCTCAAGGTAAAACTGAAGCCTCTACCTCTAGGAATCGTGATATTAAATGTTTTAGATGTCAAGGCAGGGGCCACATAGCAAGTCAATGTCCAAACAAGCAAGACATGGTGTTGCAAGCCAATGGTGAAATTGTGACCGATGATGAAGATTCCGACACCGACAACATGCCACCATTGGAGGATGTTTCCGAGGAGGAGTTTTTAGCTCCTGACGCATTGACATTGGTGGCGAGGAGAGCATTGAGCTTGCAAGCAAAAGGAGTTGATGAAGTACAGCGGGAAAATATCTTTCACATTAGGTGCTACGTTAAAGACAAGGTATGTAGTGTGATTATTGATGGTGGTAGTTGTACTAATGTTGCAAGCACAATTATGGTAGAGAAATTGGGATTGCCCATGGTAAAAGCACCCTAGACCGTATAAGTTGCAATGGCTAAATGATAGTGGTGAGATAAGGGTAAACAAGTAAGTGTTAGTTGCATTTCGAATCGGTAAATATGAAGATGAAGTGTTGTGTGATGTAGTACCGATGCAAGCGGGACACTTATTGCTAGGGCGTCCATGGCAGTTCGATAGGCAAGTGAAGCATGATGGCTTTACGAACAAGTACTCTTTTGTACTTAATCAACGATCAATCACTCTTGTACCATTGACACCACAGCAAGTATACGAGGATCAAGTGAGATTACAAAAGGAGAGTGATCAAAAGAAAGAGAGTGAGCAAAAGAAAAAGAGTGAAAATCAGAGAGAGGCCGAGAAAAATGAGAGAGAAAAAGAAAATCAAAGTTCGGCCCTTGAGAGAAAACCAGAGAGAAAACAAAAGAATTTTTATGCAAAAGTGAGTGAGATCAAGCAAGCAATGTTTTCAAATCAGCCGATGATTGTACTTTTGTACAAAGAGGCACTTTTAAACACTAACGAACTTGACCTTGCTTTGCGTAGTTCTATTGTTTCTCTTTTGCAGGAGTACGGGGATGTCTTCCCCGAGGAAACACCACATGGGTTACCTCCAATCCGAGAGATTGAACATCAAATTGATTTTGTTCCCGGTGCTACCATTCCAAACCGACTAGCTTATAGGAGCAATCCCGAGGAGATAAAGGAGCTTCAACGGCAGGTAAGTGAATTGCTGGAGAAAGGGCACATGAGGGAGAGCATGAGCCCATGTGCGGTTCCGGTCTTACTTGTACCTAAGAAGGATGAGACGTGGAGAATGTGCGTTGATTGCCGAGCCATCAACAACATAACGGTAAAGTATCGTCATCCTATCCCATGCTTAGATGATATGTTAGATGAGCTGCATGGTTCTTGCATATTTTCAATGATTGATTTAAAAAGTGGTTACCATCAAATTAGGATGAAAGAAGGAGATGAATGGAAAACCGTCTTTAAAACAAAATATGGTTTGTATGAATGGTTAGTTATGCCTTTTGGTTTGACTAATGCTCCGAGCACCTTTATGAGACTTATGAACCATGTTTTGCGTGCATTTATAGGCAGATTTGTTGTTGTCTATTTTGATGATATACTCATTTATAGCAAAAACATAGACGATCATGTAGTACATTTGAAATCCATTTTAGATGTGCTAAGGAAAGAAAAGTTGTTTGCTAATTTGGGATTTGTTGTTAGTGCACAAGGTATACAGGTTGATGAAGAGAAGGTACGTGCAATCCAAGAGTGGCCAAGCCCCACAAGTGTAGGTAATGTTTGTAGTTTTCATGGACTTGCTACTTTCTACCGGCGGTTCGTGAAGGACTTCAGTAGCTTAGCCGCATCACTTACCGAAGTGATCAAGAAGAACGTTGGATTTCAATGGGGAGAAGAACAAGAAAAGGCATTTCAATTAATCAAAGAGAAGCTAACTAATGCACCTTTGTTATCTTTACCTAACTTTTCTAAAATATTTGAAATTGAATGTGATGCTTCCGGTATTGGTATAGGTGCCGTTCTTATGCAAGAAGGACGACCAATTGCTTACTTCAATGAGAAACTCAGCGGGGCAGCTTTAAACTACCCAACTTATGACAAGGAATTGTATGCATTGGTTCGGGCTTTAGAGACGTGGCAGCACAACCTATGGCCTAAGGAGTTCGTGATTCACACCGATCATGAGTCCTTGAAACACTTGAAGGGCCAACACAAGCTAAACAAAAGGCATGCGCAATGGGTGGAGTTCATAGAGATGTTTCCATACGTCATTCAATACAAGCAAGGTAAGGAGAATGTAGTCGCCGATGCACTTTCTTGCAGGTATGCCTTACCCTCCACACTTGATGCAAAATTGTTTGGTTTTGAGCACATTAAAGAATTATATGCTGAAGACCATGAATTTTGTGAAGAATATCGAGCTTGTGAGAAAATTGCCTTTGGTAAGTTCTTTAGACTTGATGGATTCCTATTTCGAGAAAATAAGCTATGCGTGCCTAATTGTTCTATGAGGGAGTTATTAGTGCAGGAATCACATGGTGGGGAATTAATGGGACATTTTGGAGTTGCAAAGACTTTGGCTATTTTGCAGGAACACTTCTATTGGCCTCACATGAAACGAGATGTCGAACGAATTTGTGGTAGATGTGTCACATGTAGGCAAGCTAAATCCAAAGTGCAGCCAAGAATAACGAGACCCAACAACGAAAGGGAACCCAAGATCGTTCTATGGATAGATTCAAATGGAAGACCTCGAACCGTTGTTTATGATAAACAAGAACCTCGGTATAACGAAGACGCCACAAACGGTGTTGGAAACTCCGTTTGATAAGTCGAGATGAACTCCACGGGAAATCCTGATAAGTTCGATTAGTTCTTCAAAAAACCAAAGAGAATAAACCTCACAAATTTTATGAATAATCAATGTCTGCGTTTTTCATTACTTATGCACCTAT
Source organism: Betula pendula (assembly GCA_900184695.1). NCBI lineage: Eukaryota > Viridiplantae > Streptophyta > Magnoliopsida > Fagales > Betulaceae > Betula > Betula pendula. The sequence continues at coordinate 10,613 of FXXK01002692.1, forward strand.
TTAAAGGGCTGAACATTACAAGGAAAAAACCCTAACATAGAAAACCTAATTAAAGCCGAAAATGGTTAAGGAAATAAATCCTTACCTTGCTAAACACACAATCCTTGTCTTGCTAAACACACAAGACATATAAGGAAATCCTTACCTTGCTAAACACACAATCCTTATAAGGCAATAAAGGCTAGACGCCTAGAGTCATAAAGAAAGGAAATAAATGACAACATAAAAGGAAAGAAAATGGCGCCTAGAATAGCTACGCAATCCAATCCTTCTAGAATAGACTCAAAATATTTCTTGCCAATTGAATAGCTATGCAATCCAATCCTTCTAGAATAGATCCAAAATATTTCTTGCCAATTCTTAGCCTTGACCGGATCCTTCTAGAACTTGAATCAAGGTGACGATTATTTGTTGCCGACGTGGATCATCCTCAATGGGCCTCCACAAATTTGCTTGAGCCCATAACTCTTGAATGAGTCTGTTGAGTACATCCTTGAACTTCTTTGCTCGTGCTCTCGTAACCGGCCCAATTGGTACTTAAACGAGATCCTTCGAAGCAGTGCCTTGATCTCCATCATTCCCCTCCTCTTGAAAAGGATTTGCCCTCAAATCATCACCTACATCAAAAGGACTCAAATCAGTAACATTAAAAGTGGCACTTACATTGTACTCACCAGGTAAATCTAGCTTGTAAGCATTGTCATTGATACGCTCGAGGACTTGGAAATGACCATCTCCTCTTGGGAGCAATTTGGAACGTCTTTTTTCCGGAAATCTTTCTTTTCTCATATGCAGCCAAACCCAATCTCCAAGTTCAAAAACCAGCTTGTGACGTCCCTTGTTGGCTTGCGTGGCATATTGCTCCGTTCTTCGCTCAATGTTGAGTCTTACTTTCTCATGAATCTGCTTCACAAAGTCAGCTTTCTTTTTGCCATCTAAATTAATGTGCTCTGTCAAAGGTAAAGGAGCTAAATCCAATGGAGTTAAAGGATTAAACCCATACACAATTTCAAATTGCGAAAATTTGGTAGCAGTATGAACAGCTCTATTATATGCAAACTCAACATGTGGTAAACATTTTTCCCATGTTTTGATGTTCTTTCTAATGATTGCCCTCAATAGAGTAGACAAAGTCCTATCTACTATTTCAGTTTGACCATCAGTTTGTGGATGACAAGTAGTAGAAAACAATAGCTTAGTACCTAGCTTACACCACAAAGTCTTCCAAAAATAGCTCAAGAACTTAGCATCTCTATCCGTAACAATTGTCCTAGGCATGCCATGTAATCTCACAATCTCTCTAAAGAACAAATCAGCAACATGCGAAGCATCATCCGTTTTGTGACATGAAGCCTAAAGAACTTACCAGAGGCAATTTTCTCACAAGCTCGATATTCTTCACAAAATTCGTGGTCTTCAGCATATAATTCTTTAATGTGTTCAAAACCAAGCAATTTTGCATCAAGTGTGGAGAGTAAGGCATACCTGCGAGAAAGTGCATCGGTGACTACATTCTCCTTACCTTGCTTGTACCGAAAGACGTATGGAAACGTCTCTATGAACTCCACCCATCGCGCATGCCTTTTGTTTAGCTTGTGTTGGCCCTTCAAGTGTTTCAAGGACTCATGATCGGTGTGAATCACGAACTCCTTAGGCCATAGGTAGTGCTGCCACGTCTCTAAAGCCCGAACCAATGCATACAACTCCTTGTCATAAGTTTGGTAGTTTAAGGCTGCCCCGCTGAGTTTCTCACTGAAGTAAGCAATTGGTCGTCCTTCTTGCATAAAAACGGCGCCTATACCAATACCTGAAGCATCACATTCAATTTCAAACGTTTTAGAAAAGTTAGGTAAAGATAACAAAGGTGCATTAGTTAGCTTCTCTTTGATTAATTGAAATGCCTTTTCTTGTTCTTCTCCCCATTGAAATCCAACGTTCTTCTTGATCACTTCGGTAAGCGGTGCGGCTAAGCTACTGAAGTCCTTCACGAACCGCCGGTAAAAACTAGCAAGTCCATGAAAACTATGAACATTACCTACACTTGTGGAATGGTAGCACCGGGAACAAAATCAATTTGATGTTCAATCCCTCAGATTGGAGGTAACCCATGTGGTGTTTCCTCGGGGAAGACATCCTCGTACTCCTGCAAAAGAGAAACAATAGAACTAGGCAAAGCAAGGTCAAGTTCATTAGTGTTTAAAAGTGCCTCTTTGTACAAAAGTACAACCATCGGCTGATTTGAAAACATTGCTCGCTTGATCTCACTCACTTTTGCATAAAAATTCTTTTGTTTTCTATCTAATTTTCTCTCAAGGGCCGAACTTTGATTTTCTTTTTCTCTCTCATTTTTCTCGGCCTCTCTCTGATTTTCACTCTTTTTCTTTTGCTCACTCTCTTTCTTTTGATCACTCTCCTTTTGTAATCTCACTTGATCCTCGTATACTTGCTACGGTGTCAATGGTACAAGAGTGATTGATCGTTGATTAAGTACAAAAGAGTACTTGTTCGTAAAGCCATCATGCTTCACTTGCCTATCGAACTGCCTTGGACGCCCTAGCAATAAGTGTCCCACTTGCATCGGTACTACATCACACAACACTTTATCTTCGTATTTACCGATTCGAAATGCAACTAACACTTGCTTGTTCACCCTTATTTCACCACTATCATTTAGCCATTGCAACTTATACGGTCTAGGGTGCTTTACCATGGGCAATCCCAATTTCTCTACCATAACTGTGCTTGCAACATTAGTACAACTACCACCATCAATAATCACACTACATACCTTGTCTTTAATGTAGCACCTAGTGTGAAAGATATTCTCCCGCTGTACTTCATCAACTCCTTTTGCTTGCAAGCTCAATGCTCTCCTCGTCAATGCGTCAGGGGCTAAATACTCCTCCTCGGAAACATCCTCCAATGGCGGCATGTCGTCGGTGTCGGAATCTTCATCATCGGTCACAATTTCACCATTGGCTTGCAACACCATGACTTGCTTGTTTGGACATTGACTTGCTATGTGGCCCCTGCCTTGACATCTAAAACATTTAATATCACGATTCCTAGAGGTAGAGGCTTCAATTTTACCTTGAGGAATGTGGCTGGTGGTCGCGGACTTGGGCTCGGGTTTGGGCGTTTGTGACTTGTCCAGCGGCTTAGCATGACTCGATTTCCAAGAGGTAGAACTAGAGTTATGGCCTGCACGTGTCCCACTCCCTCTCTTGAGTTGTTGTTCCACTTTGATAGCCATATGCACCATATCTTCCAATTCCACATAATGCTGCATCTCTACCTTATCATGGATCTCCCGGTTTAAGCCAAGTAAAAATCTAGCCATTGTAGCCTCCCGATCCTCCTCTACATTAGCGCGAATCATAGCAATCTCCATCTCCTTGTAGTAATCCTCTACGCTTCGACTCCCTTGTCTAAGACCTTGTATCTTTTTATACAACTCTCGGTAGTAGTAACTTGGAACAAACCGCTTTCTCATCACTACTTTCATCTACTCCCATGTGTCTATTGGACGTTCTCTATCCGCCTCCTGTTTATCACAAGCTGATCCCACCAAGTAATAGCATATTCAGAAAATTCAATCACGGCTAATTTTATCTTCTTTGTCTCGGAGTAGTTTTGGAAACAAAAAAAAGGACCTCACGAATCACTCCCTTACGTGTTTACACTCAAGAATGTGGATCACTCTCCACTCGTGTTTCACTCAAAATAATATGGCTTTTACCCTCTGATGTTCTCACCACTCTTGCATTTTTTCACTCGATAATTCTCTTTCAGTTCTTTTGAAACTAAACAAACAACTCAAAATTTCCAGCAANCAATTCACCAAGAACTAATCAAGGAATCTTAGATTTGAACACAAGGAATATGGAAATTTTCAGATTAGAAGGAATATGGCAGTTTGGAATTTTGGAAGCACAGAATATTGATTTTTTTTTTCCAGACTATTTTCTGTCTTCTTCTTCGAGTCTCTCTCTCGTTTCGTTTCTTTTTTTTTTTTTCTTTTGTTTCTTTTGCTTTTGAGAATAATGAAATAAGATTTCAAAATAACTAAGAAAAGATAAATGATGTGGACGGCTAAAGAAGAAACAAAGGAATGAAAGATGTTAAAGGATAAGCAAACCTGAACTAGAAACCGTGCTCTGATACCAAATGATGTGAACCCTGTTAAGAATAACGAGATCCAACAACGAAAGGGAACCCAAGATCGTTCTATGGACAGATTCGAATGGAAGACCTCAACCCGTTGTTTATGATAAACAAGAACCTCGATATAACGAAGACGCCACAAACGGTAATGGAAACTCCGTTTGATAAGTCGAGATGAACGCCACGGGAAATCCCGATAAGTTCGATTAGTTCTTCAAAGACCCAAAGAGAATAAACCTCACAAATTTTATGAATAATCAATGTCTGCATTTTTCATTGCATATGCACCTATTTAAAGGGTTGAACATTACAAGGAAAAAACCTTAACATAGAAAACCTAATTAAAGCCGAAAATGGTTAAGGAAATAAATCCTTACCTTGCTAAACACACAATCCTTGTCTTGCTAAACACACAAGACATATAAGGAAATCCTTACCTTGCTAAACACACAAGACATATAAGGCAATAAAGGCTGGACGCCTAGAGTCATAAAGAAAGGAAATAAATGACAACATAAAAGGAAAGAAAATGGCGCCTAGAATAGCTACGCAATTCAATCCTTCTAGAATAGACCCAAAATATTTCTTGCCAATTGAATAGCTATGCAATCCAATCCTTCTAGAATAGATCCAAAATATTTCTTGCCAATTCTGAGCCTTGACCGGATCCTTCTAGAACTTGAATCAAGGTGACGATTCTTTGTTGCCCACGTGGATCATGCTCAATGGGCCTCCACAAATTTGCTTGAGCCCATAACTCTTGAATGAGTCCGTTGAGTACATCCTTGAACTTCTTTGCCCGTGCTCTCGTAACCGGCCCAATTGGTACTTGAACGAGATCCTTCGAAGCAGTGCCTTGATCTCCATCAGGATTGCCTAGGAGTAAACGTGGAAGAGATTCAATTTTTGTTGTCGTGGATAGATTTTCTAAAATGGCACATTTTATTCCATGTCACAAAACGGATGATGATTTGCATGTTGCTGAGTTGTTCTTTAGAGAAATTGTGAGATTACATGGCAGGCCTAGGACAATTGTTTCGGATAGAGATGCTAAGTTCTTGGAAGACTTTGTGGTGTAAGCTAGGTACTAAGCTATTGTTTTCCACTACTTGTCATCCCCAAACTGATGGTCAAACTGAAGTAGTAAATAGGACTTTGTCTACTCTATTGAGGGCAATCATTAGAAAGAACAACAAAACATAGGAAGAATGTTTACCACATGTTGAGTTTGCATATAATAGAGCTGTTCATTCTGCTACCAAATTTTCGCCATTTGAAATTGTGTATGGGTTTAATCCTTTAACTCCATTGGATTTATCTCCTTTACCTTTGACGGAGCTCGTTAATTTAGACGGCAAAAACAAAGCTGACTTTGTGAAGCAGATTCATGAGAAAGCAAGACTCAACATTGAGCGAAGAACGTAGCAATATGCCACACAAGCCAACAAGGGACGTCGCAAGCTGGTTTTTGAACCTGGAGATTGGGTTTGGCTGCATATGAGAAAAGAAAGATTCTCGGAAAAAAGACGTTCCAAATTGCTCCCAAGAGGAGATGGTCCTTTCCAAGTCCTCAACCGTATCAATGACAACGCTTACAAGCTATATTTACCTTGTGAGAACAATGTAAGTGCCACTTTTAATGTTACTGATTTGAGTCCTTTTGATGTAGGTGATGATTTGAGGGCAAATCCTTTTCAAGAGGAGGGGAATGATGGAGATCAAGGCACTGCTTCGAAGGATCTCGTTCAAGTACCAATTGGGCCGGTTACGAGAGCACGAGCAAAGAAGTTCAAGGATGTACTCAACGGACTCATTCAAGAGTTATGGGCTCAAGCAAATTTGTGGAGGCCCATTGAGCATGATTCACGTGGGCAACAAA
>FXXK01002692.1:21143-31309 GCA_900184695.1 Betula pendula
TTAGAAGGAAGGGACTTAGATCTTTCCAAAATGAGTTAAGACTACAAAGATCTTCTTCCAAATAGTCTTGGGCGGTTCTGAGGGACGATTTCGGCGCCCACAATTGACTGACAAGCCACAATATCAGACCCATAAAGATCTAGCCGTCATTTGCTGTCTGAAAGTATCTTCTAGTTCTGGAAGGTGCGATGACGCTCGAGCGTCAGGATTGGGCGCTCGAGCGTCAAGTGCCTCTGTCGCTCGATACCTGCGCGCGCTGCCTGCGTGCGCCAGGCTTAGAGTTGTGTCTGGCGCTCGAACACCAAGTTTGGGCGCTCGAGCGTCACTCCTTCTTCAGCAATGACTTCTTCCAAACATACCTTCAAGCTTAATGTCCATGATTTGTCTTGAATTTCCATTAAGACCTGAAAATATGGAAAACACTAAAACAAACTAAAATATTAGACAACAACACAAACTAAGGTATAACACATGCGAGTTAAGGGGCTTGAATGTGTGACATTCAAGACTTATCACACCCCCAAACTTACATAATGCTAGTCCCTTAGCATTACAATACTAAAAAGAAAATGAAACAACTACTCTACCTCCTTTGTCGTAGGAAACACGATTGCATTTAGCATATGCAACAAGCCTTTTAAACCCCTAGGCATCCCTAGTGGACGAGTGAAGTCTCGTGAGGGTTTAACAGAAATGTTACCCACAAACATTGTGCATGCTCACATTATCACAAAGAATGCAGTATCACGAAAATAATGGTTCGCATGTCAATGGTAAGGTTAATCTAACAAACTCCTTTTTCAACTACAAGATCTATGTGAAAAATATGTTTACTTACCGATGGCTAGCTGAGAACTTCATGTATGTTCAACTGTGTGTAAAGTGACTCAGCACATAGATAACGAGGTTTCCAAAAAATAATCAGCAACGCACATGGCTCAATTATCAAAATTCAAGAATCCTTATCAAAATGAAAAAACCAGGGCATTGGTTACTTAAATTTACCCTTCACCACCTTTTATATTATATTTACACAGCCTGTTAGGCTTAACTTATTAAGATTCTAGTTAACCATGGTACGGGTTGTTAAGCAAATGACTCCAAACCAGATGGCTTTGGGCACTTGAATGTAGAGACATCCTAAGGGCTGTAACTAAGTTAACTAGTCTACAAAGACAAAACTAGCTGTTTTTTTCATCTTTTTTTTTTAAACATATACACCATGATACCATAGTTTTATTGCCCAGGTCAATACCATCCTTACAACGTCATCTTAAACATCTAGTCCATGATGCCTGATCAGATACGTTATTAGAAAACTCTGACGGTCCCATGTTTGTCATTTAAAGCTCATACTAAATCATGTTCGCCAATGTGACTCGTGACTATACAATGTGAAACAGTGAAATTCTCAAAGCAAACGCAAGTAAAAAGTTTTACAATTCTCACTGCATGATCAGTGTGTTCGATTCTTTTAAGCTCACCAATTGAATGAAAATCAAAAATTACCGGATCCATAACATTCTAAGGAATAATATGAACATGTATTTACAAGACATGTATTTACAAAGAAAGAAAATTTTTTGTTACAAACCAATAATAAGTGGTAAATGAACAAGAATACAAGTGTTTACCCATACCCCCAAATTAAATAACACATTGTCCCCCAATGTGTATCGTACAATGAATGTTTATTATCCGAGATATGAATAGAGGATTTTATTAACCTTGTTTATGTAAATGACTTAGAGGAATTAATAACCAAGAGTAATGTTACGCCAATGTAATACCCAAGGATTTAATTAGGAGACTAAGAACACTTTGGTGTAAATTGTGATATTAAGATGGGTCAAATATATTTGGACAAATATATTTGATGTTTAATTTTATGTTCTTAGTTAAATTTGAAGTGATTAATTTAAATTAGGCTCAAAGTGAAATAAGTATATTTTGAAGTTTTAAGAGTTATATATGTAAAATATATAATATTTTAGTATAACTCTAGCATTCACCGTGAATGCTAGAGCATGAATGGTGTATATAATATATATATATACATAATATACTTTGTATGTTGCTGTCCAGTACAGCATAGAAGAGAAAAGACAAAGAGATTGCTGGAACTTTTGGGTGTAGCTAAGCTGTCCAGATTTAAGATGTATGTGTGTGTTAACGTGTAGGGTGTAGGGGTTGCATGGAGAGTAAGTGCTGTCCAGATGTGAGGAAAGGTTGAGCTGTGTGCGAGTGCATGTGTGTGCTGTCAAGAAGTTAATGAAAATGGGAAATCTGATTGCTGGTGTAACACACCCGGTCCCATATTGGGAAGAGAGAATAACCCACATAGAGTGGGTGATTTATAAAGAGAGTCATGAGTGTTAAGTCCCACATCGTCTAGTTACTAGGTGAAACTGGGCTTTATAAGTGATTCTAAGAAAACTCCAAAATTGACTAGTCCTTTTGGGGTGATAGTGCAGATGTGGCTAGCGCTTTTCCCTGGGTCGTTATAAATGGTATCAGAGCCACCTAGTAACGCCAGGCCATGTGGTACTAGAGCACTGCATGACGTGGCCCTGACGAGGACGTCAGGAGTTTAAGACGGGGGAGTTTGTAACACCCTTGTCCCATATTGGGAAGAAGAAAAATAGCCCACATAGAGTGGGTGATTTATAAAGAGAGTCAGGAGTGTTAAGTCCCACATCGCCTAGTTACTAGGTGAAACTGGGATTTATAAGTGATTCTAGGGAAACTCCAAAATTGACTAGTCCTTTTGGGGTAATAGCGCAGATGTGGCTAGCGCTTTTCCCTGGGTCGTTACAATGGTATCAGAGCCACCTAGTAACGACAGGCCATGTGGTATCGAAACACTGCATGACGTGGCCCTGACGAGGACGTCAGGAGTTTAAGAGAGGGAGTTTGTAACACCCCGGTCCCATATTGGGAAGAAGGAGAAATAACCCACATAGAGTGGGTGATTTATAAAGAGAGTCATGAGTGTTGAGTCCCACATCGCCTAGTTACTAGGTGAAACTGGGCTTTATAAGTGATTCTAGGGAAACTTCAAAAATAGACTAGTCCTTTTGGGGTGATAGCGCAGATGTGGCTAGCGCTTTTCCCTGGGTCATTACACTGGATTTATAAGTGATTCTAGGGAAACTCCAAAATTGACTAGTCCTTTTGGGGTGATAGTGCATATGTGGCTAGCGCTTTTCCCTGGGTCGTTATAGCTGGAAAGCTCTTTGAGTGTGCTGTCCAGATTTTAGAATAGTAATGTATATATATATTTACGTGGGCTGCTGTGAGTTCTTTGTGCATGCAAGTATAAAAGTAGCAAGAATAAATGTGAGAAGGAGCTGATAACGTGTGTAAGCCCATAAGCCAACTCCACCATTTCAGCCTATGTGCTGTCCAAAATTTAAAGAAGAGAAGTGTGTGCTGTAGCTTTGAGTGGAGGTGCTGGAAACGTGTAAATGCAGTGGAGTATGTGCTGTATTTTTTGGGTGGAGGAGCAGCTGAATACGTGTAGGTGCACTGAGTTACATGCATGTGCTGTAACTTGTGGGTGGGGTGAGCTGAAAGCTACGTGTGTCTCTCTTGTCCCACTACATGATTTCATTTGAAAGAAAAAAATTGCAACACATCCTTGTATACTGCCGTGAGAGAGAGCAGCACCTTGTTCTTCCCAAAATTTTATCAACTTCTCCCTCCATATTCGTACAGCCTTGATAGTTAGTAAGATGGAGGTGTCTTCAAAGCTTTGGAGCTTTATTTGGGAGTGCTAGGTATAATTCCTTTGTTCCTAGTTTATGTCAATTCTAGTTGCTAGAATTTATTTATGTCATTATAATGTCTAATGAGATTATAATATTTTAGATATGCTGTTATAATGCCCAAGTGACATTATAATATTTTAGGTATATGTCGTTGAGCTGTCCATTTTTAGACAAAGTTCAAGGAAATAAATAAGTGGTCTAGATAGTGATTTTTAAAAATAGTTTTAGACTAATACATTGTCGCACGTGGATGTAATTAATTGCAGTGAATTTATTAAAAGACAAGAGGAAATTCTAAGCAGTCTACGAGAGGTGAGTATAATTACTCACTGAGAAAAGATACTATTTTTATGCTTTCAAAGATGTTATTATATTCGAGCCATTGTATGTTATGTTAGTGTTTTTATATGATGATATTTTGATGCTTTGAATATGTTTAAAAATGTTTGATGGAATCTGATTATGAAATGATGTTAAAGATTACATGATTTGAAAGAAAGAAAAAAGAAATGTTTATTGCATGGAAATGAGTATGTTTTCGAAGGGGTGATTAGCCCTGATGATAGAAAAGTGAAATGTTTTCGAAGGGGTGATTAGCCCTGATGATAGAAAAGTGATATGTTTTCGAAGGGAGTGTAATGCTCCGATGATAGTAAAGTGAATGTTTTCGAAGGAGTGTAATGCTCCGATGATAGCAAAATGATATGTTTTCGAAGGGGTGATTAGGCCTGATGATAGTAAAGTGAAATGTTTTCGAAGGGTGTAATGCTCCGATGATATCAAAAGTGATATGTTTTCGAAGGGGTGATTAGCCCTGATGTAGTAAAGTGAAATGTTTTAAAGGAGTGTAATGCTCTGATGATAGTAAAGTGAAATGTTTTCGAAGGGGTGATTAGCCCTGATGATAGAAAAGTGAAATGTTTTCGAAGGAGTGTAATGCTCCGATGATAGAAAGGTGAAATGTTTTCGAATGGGTGATTAGCCCTGGATGATAGAAAAGTGATATGTTTCGAAGGAGTGTAATGCTCCGATGATAGAAAAGTGAAATGTTTTCGAAGGAGTGTAATGTCCCGATGATAGAAAGTGAAATGTTTTCGAAGGGGTGATAGCCCTGTATGAAAGTGAAGGGGCGAATAGCTCTGATGAAAGTGAAGGGCTGATTAGCCCTGATGAAAGCGAAGGGGTTAGCTACCCTGATGAAAGTGAAGGGATGTAATATCCTGATGAAAGTGAAGGGATGTAATGTCCTGATGAAAGTAAAAGTGTTTTCGAAGGGGTATAATGCCCTGATGATAGTAAAATGTTATGTTTTCGAAGGAGTGTAACGCTCTGATGAAAGTAAAAAGTTATGTTTTCGAAGGGGTGTAATACCCTGATGATAGTAAAATGATATGCTATGAAAAGTATGAGTATAAAAGCATGCATGGCAGGTTTATGTTTTGATGAAATGTATATGTATTATGATTTATGGAATTTTATGCCACTTTTATGATTTGAGATTATATATGTAGTATGTTCCAAACAAATTTCATGACTACGGTGTTTACTTCATCAGCTACGCCATGATTTTATGATAGACATTTTATAAACCAAATGTAGCTGTTATTGCAAACTAAGTAGAAAACAAAAGGTTGGCTCATTGTGAAAACTTAGTGATTTCTTATACCGCTGAGACCGTGGACTCATATATCTGCCTGGGCGAATGTGGTTAACTCCATGATCGCCTCAGTTGATGTTGTTGATACAGGTACTGTGGATCTGGATGATGATCCAGTGGCTGCGTATTTGGGTTACTGTGACTGAGGGCGATGTACGCCTATTGGTATTCTGTTTAGACTCATGTATAGTTTAGTTTTGTTGTACATCAATATGCTGTATATATAAACAGGTTGATGTATTTTGGCTAAGCCGTATGTGGCTGTTTTGATAGCTATTCTTTTGTTGTACAACACTTAGAATGTAAAACTGTTATATATAGCTTATGTCAGCTCCTTATGTTATTTAGTGTTATTTATTTAGTTTCCGCTGCAATGTTATGATTACTCTGATGTGATATGCTCATATTATGAGATAATGATGGCTTGTACGCATGTACGCCACTGTGATGATGCGGTTTCATTTCAAAAAAAATATATATATATACGTTATGAAATCGGGTCGTCACAGGTTATGGTATCAGAGCAATTTGCTCTTTGGGACTATTGTAAGAAATAGGTTGTCTAGATTGTCCAAGTCTAGAGTATAGTGTCGGAGCTATAGGAACTTAAAAGCCTAAAGAGAAAATAAATTGTTAAGTTTAAGTTGGGTCGTGCATGGGTGAGTTTAATAAATGCTCATATGTTATTGACGTATACTTTTGTGAAGGCAACGCCAATGTCATCGCAGGTACCATTATTCTTTTTGGTAGCCTGGCTTGCACTTTATTTGATTCGAGTGCAACTCATTCCTTCGATACTGTCACTTGTAATAAGTATGTGGAAGATTGTCTAATTATCATAGGAGGTAGAACTTTACCAGCAAATTTAGCCGTACTTGAAATGCTTAAATTAGATGTCATTTTGGTCGTGGATTGGCTATTGAAATATGGGGCAAGTATTGACTGTAGAGCGAAGGAAGTTATATTTCGGCCTCTTGATGCCGAGGAGTTCAATTTCTGCGGGTCTCGTGTATGAGCTACTTCACCGCTCCTCTTTGCTATTCAAGCAAGAAAATGTGTCAGAGATGGTGCTCAAGCCTACTTGGCTTATGTTACAACCAAGCCTGAGGTTGAAGCAAGGTGGGAAGATATTCCTGTTGTGCGTGACTTTCCGAATGTCTTTGCCAAGATTTCGAGAATACCTCTAGATCGCGAAATTGAATTTACAATTGATTTATTGCTGGGAACTCAGCCTGTTCACAACGCTCTGTATCGTATGGCTCCAATAGAATTGAGAGGATTGAAAGAACAGCTTCAAGAACTATTGGACCGAGGGTTCATTAATCCAAGTGTGTCACCATGGGGAACGGCTGCACTATTTGTGAAGAAGAAGGATGATTCAATGCGGATGTGCATGGACTATCGGGAGTTGAACAAAGTGACAATCAAGAAAAAGTACCCTTTACCAAGGATTGATGATTTCTTTGATCAACTCAAGGGTGCTTTTGTATTTTCAAAGATTGACTTATTATCGGTATAACACCAGCTCAAAGTGCGAGATGAAGAAGTTTCGAAGACAGCTATTCGCACACGATATAGCCATTATGAATTTTCGATTATGCCATTTGGGTTAACTGATGCACCATCAGTGTTTATGGATCGGTTTGTTGTTGTTTTCATTGACAACATCCTTATCTATTCCGCAAATCACCAAGAGCATAAAGAACAATTGAAGATGGTCATGGAAATTTTGAGAGAAAAGAAATTATTTGCCAAGCTCAAGAAATGTGAGTTTTGGATCCAAGAGGTGTCATTCTTGGGGCATGTTGTTTCTAAGTATGGTCTTGTAGTTGATCCCAAGAAGATTGAAGCTATTGTTGAATGGGAGCGACCGACTAATGTCCGAGAGATTAATAGTTTCTTGGGCTTAGCTGGTTACTATAAAAGATTTATCAATGGATTCTCTGCATTGTTTGGGCCTCTAACCACCCTCACAAGGAAAGATACTTCGTTTGTGTGGAGTGATGAATGTGAAGTAAGCTTCTAAGAGCTGAAGCAGAGATTGGTGTCTGCGCCTGTGCTTACGCTACCAATGGAATCCGTTGGATATGTTGTCTACATGGATGCATCCTGAAGAGGCTTGGGGTGTGTGCTTATGCAAGATGGTAAGGTCGTGGCTTATGCTTCAAGACAGTTGAAAGACCATGAGAAGAATTATCATAATCACGATTTGGAGCTAGCTACTGTAGTTTATGCCTTGAAGATTTGGAGGCATTATCTCTATGGTGAATGATGCAAAATTCACACCGACCATCAGAGTCTCAAGTACATTTTCACGCAGAAAGATCTAAAGATGAGACAGCGAAGATAGCTAGAATTGATAAAAGATTATGACAGTGAGATGTTTTACCATCCTAGTAAAGCCAATGTGGTGGCTGATGCTTTGAGTAGAACGTCTTGTTGTGCTGAAAATGAGCCGACGTCAGATATTGATCTATTGGCACAACAGTTTGCCATTGTGCAAATTGACAAAGTATTGGTGGGGAAATCACCAATTATGGCAGCCATGGTTGTTCAACCATTGTCGAAGTCAAGGATCAAGCAAGCACAAGATAATGACTTAGAGTTACAGAAAATAATTGATGAAGCACATCAATCAAAGTACACTATCCATCCGGGTAATGCGAAGATGTATCAAGACTTGAAGAAGAAGTTCTGATGGAGTGGAATGAAGCGTTCTGTGGCAGAGTATGTGCCATGGTGTCCTTCGTGTCAGCTTGTGAAAGCTGAACATCAGTGTCCTGCTGGGCAACTTCAACCATTAGTAGTACCTATGTGGAAATGGGATCAAGTTGCCATGGATTTTGTAGTTGGTTTGCCTAAGGCACCTAATGGTCAAGATGCAATTTGGGTGATCATTGATAGGCTCACAAAGAGTGCTCATTTCCTATCGCTCAAGATCACATACTCAATGGAAAAATTTGCAAGCATGTATGTACGAGAAATTGTCAGACTCCATGGAGTACCAATTTCTATTATATCGAACCGGGATGCTAAATTCACATTTAAGTTTTGGCTGAGACTGCAAGATGCAATGGGAACCAAGTTGTGTTTTAGCAAGGCAATCCGAGAGAACAATTCAGACTCTTGAAGATATGTTAGGATTGTGTGTGCTTGACTTTAAAGGTAATTGGATACAATATTTGCCTTTAGTTGAGTTCGCCTACAACAACAGTGATGTGAACCCCGTCAAGAATAACGAGACCCAACAACGAAAGGGAACCCAAGATCGTTCTATGGACAGATTCGAATGGAAGACCTCGACCCGTTGTTTATGATAAACAAGAACCTCGGTATAATGAAGACGCCACAAACGGTGGTGGAAACTCCGTTTGATAAGTCGAGATGAACGCCACGGGAAATCCCGATAAGTTTGAGTCGTTCTTCAAAGAACCAAAGAGAATAAACCTTACAAGTTATGAATAATCAATGTTCTGCGTTTTTCATTGCTTTATGCACTATTTAAAGGGCTGAACATTACAAGAAAAAACCCAACATAGAAAACCTAATTAAAGCCGAAAATGGTTAAGGAAATAAATCCTTACCTTGCTAAACACACAATCCTTGTTCTTGCTAAACACACAAGACATATAAGGAAATCCTTACCTTGCTAAACACACAATCCTTACCTTGCTAAAACACACAAGACATATAAGGCAATAAAGGCTGGACGCCTAGAGTCATAAAGAAAGGAAATAAATGACAACATAAAAGGAAAGAAAATGGCGCCTAGAATAGCTTACGCAATCCAATCCTTCTAGAATAGATCCAAAATATTTCTTGCCAATTCTTAGCCTTGACCGGATCCTTCTAGAACTTTGAATCAAGGTGACGATTCTTTGTTGCCCACGTGGATCATGCTCAATGGGCCTCCACAAATTTGCTTGAGCCCATAACTCTTGAATGAGTCCGTTGAGTACATCCTTGAACTTCTTTGCTCGTGCTCTCGTAACTTGGCCCAATTGGTACTTGAACGAGATCCTTCGAAGCAGTGCCTTGATCTCCATCATTCCCCTCCTCTTGAAAAGGATTTGCCCTCAAATCATCACCTACATCAAAAGGACTCAAATCAGTAACATTAAAAGTGGCACTTACATTGTACTCACCAGGTAAATCTAGCTTGTAAGCGTTGTCATTGATACGCTCGAGGACTTGGAAATGACCATCTCCTCTTGGGAGCAATTTGGAACGTCTTTTTTCCGGGAATCTTTCTTTTCTCATATGCAGCCAAACCCAATCTCCAGGTTCAAAAACTAGCTTGCGACGTCCCTTGTTGGCTTGTGTGGCATATTGCTCCGTTCTTCGCTCAATGTTGAGTCTTGCTTTCTCATGAATCTGCTTCACAAAGTCAGCTTTCTTTTTGCCATCTAAATTAATGTGCTCCGTCAAAGGTAAAGGAGATAAATCCAATGGAGTTAAAGGATTAAACCCATACACAATTTCAAATGGCGAAAATTTGGTAGCAGAATGAACTGCTCTATTATATGCAAACTCAACATGTGGTAAACATTCTTCCCATGTTTTGATGTTCTTTCTAATGATTGCCCTCAATAGAGTAAAGGAGTATACAAACCGTTGGGCTGCACTTTGGATTTAGCTTGCCTACATGTGACACATCTACCACAAATTCGTTCGACATCTCGTTTCATGTGAGGCCAACAGAAGTGTTCCTGCAAAATAGCCAAAGTCTTTGCAACTTC
>FXXK01002693.1:1608-29247 GCA_900184695.1 Betula pendula
GAATTGTAGATTTGGTAGCATTACAGTGTCTTGAATCTTGTATAAACTAACATTTGGTTTTAAGAGTTTAGAGCATTATAATTTGACTCTTTACATTTACTTTCTATTTTAAAGATAAAATCATGTTTTCTTACTTTAATTATCTACTTTTTTTAAGCACCTACATCCGGCTTTCTAAACTAGGTATCAACTTTCACTTTTTTATTTAAATATAATATTTTAAGAAAATAGTAAAAGAAAGAAAATGAGGAAAAGCAAAAAGTTGAAAAAAAAATAAAATTTTGTTAGTTTAAAGAAAAGTATGAAGTAAATAGTGCTCCCTACTAGTAGGGAGCACTATTCATGCTCCCACTTTTTTTTTCAAAATTAGGAGCCGAATGAAAGCTCCAATATGCTCTAAAATAAATTTTAGCTCTCTAAAGTAGGGATTTAAGAGCGGGATGCTAAACTAAAAAATTGATTGGATTTTGGGATCAAAACAGTTCATTATTAGTGTTGAACTAGTATTGCTAAAACAGTTTGTTAACCTTAAATATAATATACATGTAATCATCCCTAGTTAAAAAAAGAATTCACCATACTTGAAAATGGATAAAGTATAATTGCATCATTTTTTTTTTTTGTGTGAGTACATTCCATTTTATAAAGATGGGTTAACGAAATTGGGGTAAGCCCCAAGCAACTGACCTAAACTAAAAAAAAAGAGTGCCGAATCTATAAACAGAAAATAGGCATGGGTCCAAAATTATCCTAAGGAATCATNATAATTATTTGAAACTATTGACAAAGAGGTGAAATATTGGTTGCAATTAGGGAATTGTAGATTTTGTAGCAATACGGTGTCTTGAATCTTGTAGAAACTAACATTTGGTTTTAAGAGTTTAGAGCATTATAATCTAACTCTTTATATTTACTTTCTATTTTAAGGATAAAATCATGTTTTCCTATTTTAATTATCCACTTTTTCTAAATACTTATATCCAGCTTCTTAAACTAGGCATTCACTTTCATTTTTTTATTTAAATATAATATTTTAAGAAAATGGTAAAAGAAAGAAAATGAGGAAAAGCAAAAAGTTGAAAAAAGAAATAATATTTTATTAGTTTAAAGAAAAGTATAGAATAAGTAATACTCCCTACTAGTAGAGAGCACTATTCATGCTCCCACTTTTTTCTTCATAGTTGGGAGCCGGATGAAAGCTCCAATATGCTCTGAAATGAATTTTAGCTCCCTAAAGTAGGGATTTGAGAGTGGGATGCTAAACTAAAAAATTGATTGGATTTTGGGATCAAAATAGTTCATTATTAGTGTCGACCTGGTATTGCTAAAACAATTTGTTAACCTTCAATATAATATACATGTAATCATCCCTAGTTAAAAAAAGAATTCACCATACTTGAAAATGGAAAAAGTATAATTGCATCAATTTTTTTTTTTTTTTGGTGTAAGTACAATCCATTTTATAAAGATAGACCCGGACCTTTCTATCTTGGGCAAAAGCTAAGAAAGGGGCCACATAAAGCGGCTATAAGACCAAAATAGAAGACACAAGTAGAGACATGACCATCACGAGACCCTTTAACCTTACCGAATCCCCAAATGGAAGACAGATAGAGACAAGACCCTTGTAATAACCTTCCACCCTACACATTTCCTTGCTAGGTAAGGACAACAACCACCGAGAGGAAGTTGTGGGGGGAGGCACTGCAGAACAAAGAACAAGATCCGTCAAAGAGGAGAACAAACTCCAAAAACAATGAATCTCCACCAATAGATATGACTAACAAAGGCAAGGGAGATTCAAACCCACAAACAGAACAGAAACGAAAATACAATGGGCAACAAAAGCCCTAAAATTACAAGACAGCAATAGAGTAACAATAATAAATACAAAGAACAACAGCAACGTCGAAGGGCTGGGCGGAGGAAGGCAATGGACACTGTTGACCACCGGCACGTGAAAGCACTCGCCGGCGCATGAAGACCACGCGCTGGAAATGGACACCGGGAGGCAAGAGCACACCATAGAAGATCAGTTGCAGTGGCGGAAGACAGCGGATGGGAGGAAGGGAGGCATCACTTGTGGATTTGAGCACTCCACGCGTTGGTGCGTGTGAGACACGCGCCAGCAAGTGAGATCCACTCGTGGGCGCGTGTGGGACACGCGCCAGCGAGTGCGGGATACACGCCAGCGAGTGCTTGCTGAATGGTGACGAGGTTTATGGTTGCTTGAAGCTGAGAGGTCGAGGAGCATGGTGGAGTGATGCGTTCGACGCTGGAGCTTCTTGAAGTTGCTAAATCTGGTTTTGAAAAATCCAAATCCAAAAACTTCCAAGAAGGGGTGGATTTGAGGCTAGAACTGCCGGAGGAGATTGAAAACGGCCTATCTCCAGTGGAAGATGATCCAACGAAGCTGTTGAAACTAGATAAATCGCCAAAGGTGATGGAAAATGCCTCAATAGAGGTGGAGAGAACCTCCAAAGAGGCGAATATAACCTCCAAAGAGGCAGGAAGGGGTGGGAGAAGGAGGAAGAGGGGAGTAGAGGTAAGGGGGTGGAGGAGGGAGTCAAATGGCAGCTGTAGAGTTGGAATAATCGGTTGATATTTTCCTTTGAGAGCAAGAGCAAGCGAGAAAGTATAAATCATTTGTTAGACTAGTTAAATCAACTCTCATTTCCATTTGACTAGTTTTTGCTAAGTGTTTGATGCCCACCACGGTTGAGCTACACATCACGAATTAGATCCCCATCAATTACCTACTCAGATTACCAATAATTCAAACAACTAATTATGGGAGGTCTCTTATGGGGCCACCTGTCTGAGTAGGTATGCCCCGTAGGAGTCCTGTTACACTTGCTGCCTGATTACTAGCAATCCAAACAAGCATGTGCACCAAATCTCAATCCACACATTACGATCTTATCGTAAAAACACTCATAGCAAACAATGATCTGTGTCAAGGATGTGATATGTTCTAAGCCCTAGTCAACAAGTTGTTGCTCAATGGCAAGTAATTGTAACTGTATTTATTGGATCTCGTAAGTACAAGAAAGCTAATGAAGAGAAGAAAGGCAGTCTTACTGAGGGACAAGAATCCTTTCCCTTTTACTTTTGAAATAGAGAAGAATCATTTTATTGTTAAGATTTAAAAGTATATCTATCAATGTAAATATCGTCACATCATTTAATTTTGTAAATGACATGCCAATATGTAGCATCATCTACATCTTTAGATACAATGTAAATAACATAGTTGACCCTTTCAGAAACCTACATTTATAGTATATTGATTTTTAATTTTGACTGTAACTACTATAACTTGAAATGAAGAATAGTCATTTAATAGTTATGATTTAATGTTGTTGTATCTAACAAAGTAAATAATGCCACATTATTTAAATTTTGGAAATAACGTTCCAACATATTTATCACGTGGCATTATCTACATCATTAGAAACAATATAAATAACATGGTTGGCCCTTTCAGAAACCTACATTTACAACTTCATGCATTAAGGTAACTTCTTAAGCATGGAAAGTAGGGGTGTGAATAAAAAAGAAAATAGATCATTATCTAGGATCTTCCATGTCACAAAAAAAAAAAAAGTAACCATATTAACAACTTGATGACACATGTAATTGGACACGCATCAGCCACTAAAAAAATTTTGACACCCTCGAATTATAGATCTAACATTTTTCAAAAAAATAATGGAGCTCTTCTAGCAATTGTAGGAACAAATACATTAGTTAAAAATAATATGCCCAGTATTTCAAATTAACTTGGGGTCAGCAAGAGTAAAGCAAGTATAAAAAGGCTACCACAATTATATCCAATGACATAAGCTCTCAATACATAAAGCAAACACATAGGAAAATGATAACAGGAAGGAAGCAACCTAGGAGCATCTCCAGCAGCAATAATTATTTTAGCTACCAAAAAGTTCTATTTTTTATTTTGCCTACTCCTTTTTCAACACAAACTCTAACAAATTATCTATTTTACTGTCTACTTTCTTTTAATATTATTTTCCAATCTTTTTTTATTAATTTTTACCTACCTCTCTCCCTCCCTCCCTCTCTCTCCAAACCCACCCATCAATGATGAGGGCTGCAAAGGCGGGCAGTTACCGCTAACCACCTTAAATCACCTAACCGCCTTTAAAAACGGTTGGAAAAAAAAAAAAACTACTAACCGCCTATAGCAATTTAGTTAGCGGTTTTAAGTATAGGTTAATAGGTGGTTATAACTGTTAACCACCTATATATATATATTACACAGCACACACACACAAAACGGCCCATCGTTTGTATAGGATTTGAAGACTACTTTTCATCCTTAAGTTCCTAACTCTTGCTCCACCCTTTCTTTTATTCTTTTCAGTGTTTTCACTACCTAGCGCCGCACACACCCACACATCTCGATCTCATCCCTCTTGTATGAGTCTCTCATCCCACATACCAAGAACCACCCAAGTTATAGCCTCTAAAAAAAAATTTAAATCGTCTCTTTCGTCTCTCTCCCATGAAAAAAACCTAGCGCCTCTCTGGTTCTCCTGCACTGAGGAGGAGGGAAGAAATCGTTTTTCTTCCCCTCCCCTCTTCTTCTCCCTTTCCCTTCTCTGATGAGGCCTCCTCCTTCTTTTTCTCTTTCTCTAGAGTTTTCTCTAGACCTTTCTGTCTCTCACGAGACTCTATCCATCGCCTTGTGCGATTTATCCCTTCTCCTCCCTAAATCGCAGCATCTCCCCCTCCACCGCCACCACGCCGGTTCCACTGCACCGTTGCCTCCCGTCCTCCTCTCAGATCTGGCTTGGTCTTTAGATCTAGTTTCTTTGAAGCTAGATCAGACATCCTCCGGCAACGCCGCACACCAACGTGCCTCACTGCCTCATTCTCCGGCCTCCATGCTCCCTGCTGCTGCCTCCCATGCCCCCACATGGCAGTCACGCGCCGGCGCGTGGGTTTTACGCGCACGCGCGTGGACCTCTCGTGTCTTTGCGTCGCCGCCGCCGTCGCTGATGATGCTGTTCTTAGGGTTTGGAGTTATTTTCCAGTATTTTCCTGTTTTTGTTTGTTGGTTTCTTTGGGCGTTAGCTTCTCTGCCGGCTGCTCCTCTTCATCCTACTTCAGTGCAGGTGCTCTTGCTGCAGCACTGTGTTGTTTTTGGCAGTTCCCCTCCAGGAACTTTGCCTCTGTTAACGGCCCTTCGGGGCGGTATTGGTTCTCTTGATGGGTCGGTGTCATTTATTTGACCCATTCCCGATGGTTCTTGTATTTATGCACTGTTTGTAGGTTGTTTTGAGACTACTGTTTGGGTTGCCCGCCCATTTCTTTTTATACTGTTGTAATTTCCTCTTCCCCTTCCCCTCATTCTTGATTAGAAAAAAAAAAAAAAAAAAAAAACCACCCAAGTTGAGGTCTTTCAGTGTTTTGGGTGCGGAAGCTTCGACCATAAAGAAGAAAAAGGTGGTGGCCTTAGCCTAGCTTTAATTCACAGAAGATTAAAAAAATAAAAAACACTTTAATTTCCTCAATGGGGTAAAAGTGTCCATATATATTTATATTATCTTCCTTTGTTCTTCTCCCACGTTTGGATCTTCTTTGTTCTTCTCTTTGATAGTGTTTTTTTTTTTTTTTGGTAAAAATTAATAGTAATAATAAAAGCAATTATAACAAGACAATTATAGGTTTAAATATCTGCTAACTACCTAAAGTAGTGCGAAGACGGTTAGCTTTTTAGAGTAATCGCATGATTAGTTACTATTTGAATTATAGCTAATACCCACTAATCGCAACTGTCTTTTCAACCCTTGATCCAATCTCCTCACTCTCCTTCTTCCTCTGATTTGCAACTGTCTTTTCAAGCCCTTGATCAATCTCTCACTCTCACTTCTTCCTCTGATTTCCCTTTTCCCCTCTCTCTCTCTCTCTTCTCATCTATCTCCAACCCACCCTGCAACTCACAAAAAATAAAGCTACAACCACACCAAAAAATCACAACCATTCACCCAGAAATACACATTTTTCTCAAGCTATAACCGCACCCAGCAACCCACTAAAAATCACAGAAACATTGATCTCTACAAAGATTAAACCAATGAAATTACTAGAAATTTCCTAAATTGATGATTTCCTTAGGACAAACCGACCACAGGCGCAGCTCACCAGAAGAGGGCTGTGATCCGCTGCTCCAGCTGCTGACAAACAGCACCACCCAAGGCCAGAAAACCCCCCTTCTCTCTCGTCTTCTTCTGTCAATCTCTCGCTCTCTCTCTCTTTCTGGCTTTAAACTCTTATGTTCTCTCAACCTCTTGCTTTCTTGGTTCGAATTGCTGAAGAATTCATCCAAAAAATAATTGCAGGAGACTGGGGGTATAGAGGAACGGGTAAGATGCGGGAGATTGTGGACCGCGACTGTGGGAGAGAGAGAGGGAGAGTGAAAGAAAGAGGGGGAGATAAAAAATTTAAAAAACAAAAAAAAAACAAAAAATCGTGTAAACAGTAAATAGGCACAAGTGCATATTTACCGTTCATATTATAGGCGATGTTAAAGATGCTCCAAGTATGATGATCATTGATCCAGAGTCGGGTGCAACTTATAGAAAGCCACTTCATACAAAAATGTCAGAGAGCTCAACATTCCAGTTCCTAAAACATAACACCAAGACACCAAAATCTAACCCCCAAGGGCCATGGAACAAGAGCTAGAGAGCCCCCCGCCCCCCCCCAAAAAATCAGGATTTAATTGGCAAAGTCGAGTCAAATTTGATTGATGTTAGCATCACAAATATTTATCATATCGAAAAATTTACAAGCAAAACCAAGTTGCAGAGAAACCTAAATAGTCATTTCATTAGAAGGGTCAAGAAATGCAGCTACCCCATACCCATCACAAATTCATTTTATTAAAAGGGTCAAGAAAGCTAAAATCTCATAAACAAGAGAAGGCTCGCTCAACAGATTAACAATTGCAGTATACAACTCAACTCAGCTCAAATCAACTCAATTCAAACTTAATCACAAGTAAATTGCAAGAAACAATATATTTAAATATTTAATAATTTACCCAAACCAACTTAACTGTCACCACAAATGATGAAACAAATGTAACTTTAACCATTGTATGAGAAAGGAATGGTTAAAAATTAATACATTCCTCACTTCATGCCGAAACACCAATTCAGTTGCAATAATCTCATCTAAACGCATATCCACATAATGAAACTCATAAATAGCAAAAGCCAATCACATTCACATATAACCATGAATCATAACAAGAAAGGCCTCAGAACCTCCAGCAAATAAACCAGGGGAACCATCTTCAAAGTCAAAAACATCTAAACACCCATTTATAACGCAAACTAACAAGACCAGTTTACCTTGTCCATAGTACGAAACAATAAAATTAAAAATCAAAAAGAATTCGGTGCTTTCAAACAGCTACAATATAGGTTCGTAAGACCCCAAAAAGACTAAATTACCTCAGTACCTCCTAGCTCCACCAACCCCACCCTGACCACGACCAAATGTCTGAGTAGACACCACGGGCTGTAGCTCTGCTTCAACAACCCCAGGAATGTCAGACATGCCAAGGGCAGCAAGCATGTCGAGGGTTTCCTTATCAACCTTAATTTCATCAATCTTAATGGCAGACTCATCTGGCACAAAGTCCATACGACGCTCACGCTCTTCTTCTTGCAGCTTTAATGAGATGCCCCGCACTGGACCCTTCTGGATCCGCTTCATCAGGTGGGTAGAGAATCCAGCAATCTTGTTACGCAGCCGCTTTGAAGGGATGATGGCAACCTCCTCCAAGATCTTCTTGTTGGTGTGGAAGTCCAAGGTCATCCGAGAGTAGTACCTCTCAATCACCTGGCGTGAGGACTTCTTCACAGTCTTGGTACGGACTCGACCCATTTCCGAGAATTAGAAGTTCCTGCAAGGAGACAGGCAAAGATTGAAGATACAATCACCTCTTTTTAACTATTTCTGAAGAAAACAAAACTGGGTGAAAAACAGAGAAAGGGAAAATTAGAACTGAACTATCCATGATGCTGATTCATAGGGTCATAACAAACAAATAGTTCAATCACTCTTCATAAAATGATTGGCAAAGAAAGATGGCAAGGGGATGCTCTAGTGGAAATAAAAACAAAATGACTATCCAAAAATTATAAGAAATGAAATTAATTCTAGACAGTAGGTTGCCCAATACACAATCCACAAGGAATGCAAAAACCCCAATAACTGATCTTCCCGGCCATAAAGAGAAGAAAATATAAGATACTAGAAATTTACAACCAATGAAAGACTTGTAACTATTTTACTTCAATTATAATTCAAACTCTTTCATATCATCAATTCGTCACCAACATGTTCTCAGTAATCAAACAGAACCACCCATTAGACACGACCAACTTCTTTCTTTTCACAGTTAACATTTTTACTAGGACCCAGTAATTTAGAGTACAATTAAAAACTCTGTTTGCTTGCCAGTTACATGTAAGGATCTTAGATCCATCACCAACAACCAAAATCAACCGAACCTTACAAGTGTGTGGCGTAATATAAAATACATTATCGAGCACTAATACAACACAAGACATAAGAAAAATAAAAGTTAAACAAATCACTTTCTGCTCCATTTGGCTACAGAAAAATCATGAGAGAAAACAAGAATAACAAAAACCCTTCAATACCCAGTGAAGCATTTTCCCTTCTTTCCTCCCCAACCAATCAGGGGCATACAACACCAAAACCAAAAGGCCCAACAGCTACCCCCTGTTTGGTTGCTGAGAACATGCAAGAGAGCGAAACCCCACATCATGGGATCTAAAACATTTCAACGTTTTGCGATCTGGGTATGTCTAAAACAACCATAATATCTCCTTCCAGCTGAGTACAACCTTCCAATTTTCGTTTTTTCTTAATGGGTAAACAACAAAAGACCGTAACCAAAAGCAAAACATCAAGACCTCAACTTTCTCACGAACCAAACGCAACGATAGAAGTGTAAACGTAAAGGAGAACTTACCAGACACGAAGAAGCTGAGGAGACTCAGAGAGAGCACTGCGCGGCTGCAAAAGAGAGATGAGAGCTATGAGGAAGCGAAGGCTAAGATATAAGCGAGAAGGGACTGAAAAAATTAGGGTTTACTGAGTTTATATCAAGTGTGGACGTGACCACATAGTCTCGCACACGCAATGTCCAATCAGGTTCTATGTTTTGTAATATGGGCTGGGCTGAGCTTGGCCCAAAAGANTTAGCAAACAGCAAAAGAATATTAATAAATTTTGTTAGGTAAATAAATTTAGTTGCCGAGTAATCGTGTTTTTTTTTTTTAATTTATTTTCAGGATTTTTAAATTTTAATTTTGACTCTTTGAATTTTTTAAAATTTTTTATTTATTTCTTTAGTTTAAAATCGTCTAAGACTTGCTAACAAGTTTGGACAGAATAAGTGAGGTGAAAATTTTTAAAAATATAAGGAATTAAAAGTCTGATTTATAAGTAAATGGAAATTGCGGGATTATTCGGAGAAGAAGTTTATATTTACCCTACTTTGTTCCTACTCTGAGTTTTAGGTTTGTATCGAATTTTTTACTGGGATTTTAATTTTCTAATCAGTTTCATGTATTCACCTTGTTTTCAAAGAGATCTTTTTCTGTGTATTTTGTTATTGATTTTATAATGGAAGTGTTGCAATGTATATAGATGGCCACATAAGACTTATCAACACAATTCCAAGTGTCTTGAATACCATAATAGATTTTTTTTTAAGGAAAAAAAAAAAGAATATTTTGTTTCAGAATGATGTATTTGAAAAATGGATAAAAACCAATAGAATTAATTTCAAAAGTTAGAATCTCAATGAGCAATTTAATATTAACTTAAAGTGATATTAACTCAATAATTTCCAAAAGAATAACGTTAGTATCAATATGCGCATCCATGTGATTTAATGTTTATAGCATCTCCGGCAAAAATTTTATATTGGTCATAATAGTTATATTTAGTTATTTTGATTCACTATTTTCCTTTAGCAAACACTTCAAAATAAAGTCTTATCATCTAATTTGCTACAGTAAGTTTACAATAGCAGCCTCTAATTTTTTTTATTATTTATCTTCCTTCTCTCTCCCTCTCATATAAAAAAAATGGTTGGAAAATAACATTTAAAAGAAAGTAAATGATAAAAATAGATAATCTGTTGGAGTTTATATTTAAAAATGAATAGATAAAATATAAGATATGATTTTTTTTGAGTAGCTAATATAACTCTTATTGTTGGATATGCTCTTAGTAACAAGTTTAAGCTTCAGTATTTCAAGTAAGTTGAAAAGTCTCTCTGGTTTGATTTCAAAAAGTGTATTTTATACAAAGTTTTCTGTAAAAGCACTTCAAGTTTTTAGAAAGTTGATAATCAATTTTAAAGAAAGTTTATCTTGGTTTCGAGAGAGAAGTTTTATCAAAATGGAGTTCACATCACACACACGGTTTGATTGTGAGTTTTTACTTACTGAGTTATGAACTCACAGTTTTACCTATAAAACTAAACAGTTTTACAATTATAGCCGCACAAGAAGATGGTGAGCACGAAGGGTGTGTGCGGTACAATCCTTAGGGTTGTGGGATCACAGCTTTCGAAAGCCATGGCGAGGATATAACTTTGAGACTTGGGGTCAGGTTTTAAGTTCAGTTGGCTTAAGGAGCTATTTGTTACGATGGATAGCTTTGAGACTTATGAGCTGTAGTAATTATATACGTTGAACAAGATATTGTATAAGTTATGGATGAATACAAGTGGTGTTTTAATTTTTTTTTTTTTTAAGGGGAGGGGAAAGGAGAGATTTGAACTCTGCTTCATTAGGCGTGATTGAATTTATCCCAATAAATTCAAAGCTCCTAATTAGCAATAGTTGCTAGCTAAAAGACTTGCTCCTCGGTAATTTAATTTTCCTCCATAACAGTTGTGCAGGAAAAACTTCTCACTTGAGTAGTAGTGACTACTTTTAGCGACGGCTTTTTCTTTTTCTTTTTTTCGCTACAGGCTTGTTTGGCAATGCTTTTTAAGGTAACTTTTTATTTTTTAGTAAAAAATAAAAACATTAATAAACAACTCAAAACACTCAAAAAAAGATCAAAAATTATTTTCACTTTTATGTCACGTCACAATAAAAAAACATCATTAAAAAATATTGTCAAAAGAACTTAAGAGCGATGAAAAACAAAGTTCATTGCAAAAAGCAATATTTCTTGTAGTGATATGAATGGTTAGGTTATAACAAATTGAAAGCAAGGCATCGTAAACACCAAAGAGGTGCCAAGGCAGGGCTGAGTCAAGTAAATGTACGTGTTCAAGAAAAAATGTTGATGGTGAGCAAGATTCACAGTACTAACATTTCATGCACTTGGAAATGAACAAAAGAGCAACAGAGTCTAATAATTCATTCGAGTAATATTAGAAATCACACTTAGAGCACTCTCATTGGCTTATGCATTTTTATATATATAATAGATAATCAAAACACACTTTTGTTAACTTAGCTAACCATTTACCGATACTCAACTCCATCGGCTTATGTAAATTTCCTCTCCTTTTTATTAAAATAATCTTTCTAAATTTTTTTATTCACACAAAAACTATACCATTTCCACCAAAAACCAACCAACCAAAATTAGACAAAATCCTCAAAACCGTCAGCTGCCGAACAACTTCAAGAAATCAGCAAATCCTCTTCAATAAATTGTTGATTTTCTGCCGAACCTCTTCAAATCAACAATTCTGGATACACACTCAATAATTTTTTATTCACACAAAAATCGAAAAATCACACAAAAATTCAAGAAATCAGCAATTCAAAATCAGACATCTTCAATCTGAATGTCTCCACTGTGGGTCTTGTTGGGCAACGGTGTATGGTGGTGCCGTGGGTCTTGGGCAGCGGTGGCTCTCGGCGGGATTGTAGCTAGAGCATGGGCAGTTATGGGTCTTGGGTAGTGGTGGCTCTCGGGGTCTTGTGCGGCGGTTTTGGCGGCTTCGATAGCCCTGTCGAAGGTCCCAGCCACACGCGCGAACCGCGCCGGTTGGGGTCTCGGATCTCCGCCGCGTACTTGCCCCACGGCCTTTGTCGGACCCCTCTGTAGTGCTTTTTCACTCGAAACTTGGGTTTTCCGGTACGGGTAAGCGACGGTTCAGGCTTGGGCATTCGGGTTCCTGAATTGGATCCACTCTGTTTTGCTTTTGCTCGGGAGCAAGATCTTCAGTGCGGGCTTCTGAACCGTTGGAGACCCCGACTCGAATTCGAAGGAATTGCTGTCGGATTGGGAGTGGGAGGTCGAAGTTGGAGCTCTGAGATCCACCAACGGTGATTTGGCTTCAGATTTGAAGAACCCGTCGGTCGATTGCGAGGTTGAGCAGAGGGACTTGGGCGTGTGCGGAAAAGAAACAGACAGAGAGGAAAAGAAAGAGAAAAATGAAGAGAGAGAAACAATAAAAAAAACATCCATGGGTGTACAGTGTCACGCCACATGAGGCGTGACACTGTACACCAACGTTGCTCAACTCTATTTTACGTTTACTTTGCATAATCTGATGGAGGGCCTTTTTTATCTTTTGGTTATCTATTCTAGCCTAATGGAGAAAATGCATCATCCGGTGGGACTGCTCTTATATCCCATCACCATCTCACCCTGCTGATGTGATAGTGTTAATTAGCTATTGTTAAAAAAAATCTAAGGCTGATCGACACTGTCATGTTAGGAGGGTGAAATATTGGTAGAATAAAAATATGGTTTCTAACATTACTCAATTTTTTTATGATGATGAGGGGCAACTATCTAAATTGAATGCCAACCTCGTAATTAGATATAAGTATCAACTTATATACGAGTAAGGCTTACATTTTGTGTTCTATGCACACAAAATGCAAACTGGAATGTCACATCAGTAATTGGAGACGTGTGGCACCCTCAATTTGCATCATGTGCGCACAGGCACAGGACACAAATCAAAACCTATACTACTAGCTAAATCAGATATTATTTTGGTAGGGCAGACTATAAAATAATACTACTATAAATAAATTTTAAACATTTCAAATGAAATTCTTTATACATTAATGTTGTTTTATGAACAACTTGTACAGATTTTTCCTAACGTCTAGTTAGTTTATTTTATACACACAAAAAAAAAAAAAAAGTGTATAGCTCTAGATTTCAGAATGAAAATTTGGAACACAGACTTTCTCTGGTAAACAACTAGTGGCACAGATTTTTCCTAACATTTACTTCAAGATAAAATACATGATATTTTGTTAACAAAAGAGATTAGCACATCTAATCAAAACTAATAGCAATAAAGAATGCCTCACACCAGATAAAATTATTATAACTGCAAAATGAAACGAGTGTATATATTTGTAATTGAAAATAAAAAGAAAAGGCGCATGTATTTTACAAGAGGAAAAACACGAAACAAAATAGGGAAATAAGTTACAAAGATAAATTACTTGATTGTGAGTATTAGTATATGGTATCACGTCATTTAAAATCTTAAAAATAATGTAGCAATATATACACCATTAAATCTGTAAAATCTAGGTTATTCCTGCCCCTAGCAACGACGGGCTCAAGCACACATGCTGCCTTTTTTTTTTAAGATCCATCCCCCCTCCTCTCTCCCCCAACCAACAATGCTTTTCTATAGTTCAAACAGTAACCAATGCTACACTGACTCCATAAAGCAAGCAAAATATTGCAGTTCTATTGTGCAATAGAATGTAGGTCAAAACATGACTAAGTATTAAGTCAATTTCAATTTTATGTCCTTGAACTATCGATTGTTTCATTTTAGTTCTTGATATTTTAATACACCAAAATGTTATTCTTGCCCTTCAGTACGATCACTATGTACACATGTATTTATAAGGTTGACATGGCATATTAGAACACATTGGTCTCATAAAATCAAAATTATATAGAGATATATGACACACTTTATTGACTATAATGTTCGTCATTTATTTTACAATTTTTCAAATATGAATTGTGATGACTTTTCATATTCTAACTTTGTGAGACTAACATGTGATCTAACAACAAGATGCACCCACTTGGCAAGCTGTGTATATATATATATATTTGTGTTTCATTTAAAAGTCAACACGACAGAATAAGCAACAATAACAAAAACAAGACCCCAAGGATTCACCAAAACCTTTTACGGAGCAATTGCTCAGGTATTAGCATGAAGCAGGAGAAGCCGAACCGACACTTACAGAGATATTTGTGGCTATTTCCACTGCATTTTTTCTTATTTGGCCATATTCTGCACAAGTTAATGAGCAGCACAATTGACAATTGAAGCATTTCATTGAAAAACCAAAATTTAGACAGTTGGAGCTTTCTTGATTGCTTATTGACAGGGTGATAAACCATCTTTGACAAAACCGGCTTAGGCATGCACAGCTATAGATGTATACCAAGACACCCCATTAGTAACAAGTAATGGACAAGCTGTCTCAAGTATGGGGAAAAGAAACTGTTACAACCTCTATCATGGATGCCAGTCTTTATCAGCTAAAACATATAAGACAGCGTGATAGAACAAATCTTCTCTCTTTATTAGAATTATGGTTCTACTAACCACTTCAAATTAAATACAAAACAGAAAATATGTTTGATAGAAAAATTGATTTACTTCTACAGATACCTCTCCATGTGAGCATCAATACTGCCCTCAGGTCCTATTCCCTCCCCCAAGTTTAAATAACCTAAAACAAGAAAGGAAAAGAAAAAAAGAATGAATCATATGTTTAAAATTTAAATTTCAGATTTGCATATTAGTTATGGCCTTTTCTTTTGATAGGTAAATACACACTCAACTATATGGCATTGAGTCTGTGACTCAACCTCCAAACTTTTTTTTTTATAAGTAATGTATATTGAAAAAAGCATAAAGGAGCGTGACCCTAATACACAAAAAGTATACAAAAAAACTCCTAACTCAAAAAGAAGGAAGAACATAAATTTAGGAACTCAAAAAAAGTAGAAACATGCGAAGTATTCCAAGCCACTCTCCAAGTATACAAAGTTTGCGACATTAGCCTCTTTAAGTCTAGCAAGCCAGTCTCACGATCATCGAAACACCTTGCATTCCTCTCTTGCCAAAGACACCACATTAGGTACAAAGAGACCAACCTCCATAAATGCAACGTCTCATGCTTACCCAATTATCCCCGCCAACAACCCAACAACTCACTTACCCTATAAAGCATAACCCAAACAACACCAAATAACTGAAAAACACCTTCCACATCTCCGAAGCAACCTCACAATGAATGAACAGGTGCTCAATAGACTCCCCACTTTTCTTGCACAGACAACACTACTCCATCGCAATAATATTCCTTTTCGGCAGATTATCCAAGGTTAAGATCTTCCCTAAAAACGCTGCCCACACAAAAAGAGACACTCTCGGGAGAGCCTTAACTTTTCAAATACCCTTCCAAGGAAACGAGGCCCAAACATTAGAGATAGGATTAGAGAGAACCTGATAGTAAAACTTCACATCAAAAGATAACCTTTTCAATGGAATCCAACAAAGTCTATCCTCACCACGAGGTCTTAACTCTTTGCGAGTACAACAACTCAAAGAATTAGGACACCACATCCACCTCCAAATCATGCACCGGCCGAGTAAAAAGGACATGCCAATGAATGGAGCTATTATGGACCTGCATAGACTCCGCTACACATACATCCTTTGCACAAGCAATGGTGAACAACTCAGGAAAAAGGGTCTTCAATGGCTGAATCCCACACCAAACATCATGCCAAAACAATAATGGATCAAATGCCAAACTTATGGAGGGAGGAGATGCCATTTGATCCAAGGAACACTGAAATATGTTATTTATGGCCCTTACATACACAGTTAAGAGAATATGAAGATTTAGAATCCATTTCTTATGCAGTGAATTCATGCATACTGGATGGACAGAACATTTTTTTAATTATTTTTTAAAATGTCTTTTTTTAATCTATTCATGAGTTTTTAGCCGATATCATCAAACACAGTGACACACTATGGAGACTTATTGCAAATTACCATTCTACAACTGAAAGTTCATTGGCAACACAAAGTTTATGTGGAGCCGTACCAATATTTTGATTCATATTTCTACCTAAATGATTACTGACAATATATTGGAGCATTGTTGCATAAACCAGCATGAACTATACTGAGTATAAACAGGATTGGTTTGAATACAGTAATCAATGTAAAATAAAAACGATGAGAACTATAATTTGTCTCAACAAAATAAACAAAAACCTCTTTCCAATACTGTCCTATGCCTTAGACCTGCTTATTGCCACTCACAATCTCAAGGAAGAACACCTTAGAGGTAACCTAAAGCAATGAGTCACCTCTATTATAAACTTTCATAAGAACTACATCCCCTTTTACTGATGAGATAGGCCCGCTATAACACGGGAACTTGGCCTTGAAGAATAAGTGCACTCTCTTATATACCTTCTTCTTCTTCTTCTTTTAAGTTCAATCACAACAATTAAGTAGAAGGATTTCGATAGAATTTCAGTTTTCAATTGAGTGCAAAAAGAGTGAAATGGCTGGTAACTATGAAGCAAATAAGTAAGGGATATATATAACTGACCATAGAGTCAGACAATCATTTGGGTCTTTAGAGAATAAAAAGGTGAGCATACCTGCCTTCTGCTTCTGGCTCCAGTGTTAGGTGATGTGCCAAGTATTATTAGAACAGCTTTCTCCCAGGAAATCATTCATTTGTCTCTATATCAAACAACCTCTCATGCATTGTTCCCCCCTATCCTTGTCACAAAGAGAAAGAGCTCTCATGATTGTTATGATGACAGAGACCTTTAACCGCAGGGGCAGAGATAGAAATCTGTACTTAGGGGGCCAACTAATAGAATACTACTACTAGAGTTAGTACATATAAAGAACACATATTCATTCCCACCTCAGGAATAGCATCTATGATACCAAAAGTCCTTCACCTACGGCAGACCACATATAATCAGATTTAGCATTTAATGTAGTATTGAGGTTAAATAGATATATAGAAACCTATAATGCAACAATAAAGGAAGTGATGCCACAGCATAAGAAATTATGAACATAAGCAGTCACAACAGTAATCACATGTATTATCCTAACCTTTGATTAGCCTAACCTAGTTAAATGGATCACATGAGGTTAATATGATCAAATTGTTTTTCCAAGTATACTTGCATGAAAATGAATTGCCATGTGACATTTAGTGTATAATTAAGCTTCTAAGTGCAGAGTTTTCATGAAAACTTTATTGCATACATTTTTATTTTATTTTGGCAAGGTTTTAACATTATTTTATTTTTAAAATCAGGTTGAAAAATGAAATTAAAAGCTCCCCATACCCTACCCGACCATATAAGAACATTTTAAAATTACACTCCTAGCTTATTATGGACTCTTAAAAACATAATCCTTCTGACAAAGGAGACAACCCTAGACTATTTAAAGTCCCCTATCAGCCATGCACCCCCATTGCCTCTCATTCTTAATTTTTTTCAAGTTCCAAGAGAACACAAAACCCCCTACCTGCCTGTGAGATAATCGGCCCCCCTGTTTCTTGAAGAAACTTTGTTTTCTTCAATTCCTCTTCACCATACGGCCAAGGCAGCAAATAGGGAGCAAGTTTTCCTCAAATTTTTCATCTTCTAATTGTAAGTTTATCCATTCTTTGAACTCTTTACTCACAATTCTTGTGAAAATTCTAGTTTTGATAAAACTATGCTTTAATCTTATAAGTTTATGTTGAGATATATGAGGTGTTACGTGGACCTTAGATTTTACAATGATTTCAAGCATCTAAACATCATATTAACATGAAGATTTTACTGATTGGTCCATGATTCAAATCATACAACATGTTTTACATTATACATGTTAGATATGCATAAACTAGGATTTGTTTTATGAAAATCATAACCTAGTGTTTTGAAACATAATCTAAGCTTGTGAGTGCATTCAATTGTTGATGGGTTGCATGAAAACAAAATTATAAAAAAAAAAAAACACACACACACACACACAGCTATAGTAGGGGCCAAACCCCATGTGGGTCTATTTCGATGTTTTTCAATCCTTGGATCAACTACATGTGTGTACACTCTTTAATCCATGAAAAGAATTTTTAAAAACTGATTTTAGGATTGGTTTATGGTTCAGGAAAGAAACTCCAGGGAACTAAAAATCAGTCCTAAAGTCCATAAAAGTTTATTTTTGATCCATACAATCAATTTATATCATCCTAGGAAATTTTCGAAACCACGTGACATTGAAATTTCATGAAAAAGCATGCATCCTGTTACTGATTTGATTAAATTTCATAAAGTTCATTAGAATGTTTAGAACTCTTGTTTGATCCATTTGATTTAGATTATGGGCCCCAGAGAGGCATTTCTAATTGGCCCAAACTAGTTAAGCTTGTAGTTAAGCCCGATTAAGAGTTTTGGGCTTTAAATTTTAGAAAACTAGTTAGGAGAAGGTCCTGATGGGCCAATCTTGATATTTTTCCCTGATTAGAAGACCCAAAAATAAATTCAAGAGTTTCTGGGATTTTTAGAAAATTCTAAAATAAAATAGGCGAAAAGTTTTTTCTAGGAAGGAAAAGGGTTTTAAAAGTCCAGAAAATTCTAAAAAAAAAAACTAGCAAAAAGAATATTCATTCAAATATGAGATATTTTTGGAACTGTTTCCAAAAAAACAAAAAGGCGGGGTTGACCATAATTTAACCCTTAGTCCATTTCATTTAAAGAAAAGTTTCATGAAGGAAGAACGCCAAGAAAGGTCTTCAGTTAGGGCCAACTTCCAACTAGGGGTTAAGATTTGCTAGACTTAGAAAGTTAGGGCTGACTTGTCGGGTCTTGTGACTCAGGTTCTTAGAGTTGGTCAACCTAAGTCCAACAATAAGGGAATTAGTATTCCTTACCTCTTCTAAGCTATGTTTTATAACTACATTTACTTTATGATTTACATGTGTTTAATGCTTACGTTATCATGTATTGTGTTATGTTTTATTCTATAAAAAGTTTTATTTGACATAAATGATATGATGAAACTTATGAACACATGATACGAAAGAAAGAATAGTTTGTTAAAGGAAAGAAAACCCCTTTAGTATGGCCCTCAAATTTTTTAAGAAAGAGATAAGTTAAGGGCATAATAAAAGACGGTTATTTTTATAAGACCATTTTGGCCTAACAAAAGAGAGAAGCATGACACCGGAGCCAACATGGAGTGCAGTCACCCAATCGTGGTCCATCACTTAGTTGCCAAGAAGCAGCTGGCCCAAGGCACGTCTAAGGCCACAGATTGTTGCCATGATCCAAAGATTGCACAACCCTAGCATACAGGGTGTAAAAGTATGTAAAGGCCACAGTAAAGAAAGAAAGTTTTTCTTACGTCAAGTTTACATGAAAGTATCTTTGAAGAAGATTCTTTCAAAATCAAAGGGTGATTTTAAGGAAAAGCTTTTAAAGAGAAAATGTTTTTACTTAATCAATTTTCAAATTGGTTGAGGAGTATTGCTTACTAAGTTTTTGCTCATTAGTTTCGTTTCCATGTTTGCAAGTGAGGACGATGCTCAATAGGAGGCCGTATATGCAAAATAGAATAGATGGGGATAGAATAAGTTATCATGACAAGTTTTCATTTCACCGATTTTGAATAAGTGCTTTGGGCTCACATAAGAGAGAGTTTATAATTTCTGAACTCATGGTGTTTTAAATTTTAGACCTTTATGTTTCCGCACTTGTTATTAATGAAGAGGTTTTTCATACATTATGATTTATTGCATTGGTTGTGCTATGTGTCCTATTTACCTTTAAGCTTCTAAGGCTTCTTAGTTAAGAAACATAGCCCTTTCGGGTTGGGAGTGTTACATCATATGTATATTCAAAAGTTGCCAAAGAATAGAAGGGAGGAAGTATAGAAATATCACCTTTAAATGAAACCCATTCGGTTAGCCCAAGAATTATCTAATAATTTATTTCTGAACTAAATTCCAAAAATAACAACTCATACTACAATAATTTCCATAAAATGGACCTCTAATAGAGAGACCACCACAAATAAAACCTACAAAGAGCATACTCTTTCAACCAAGTCAAGAGAGAAAACCCAAAACTTGAGAAATAGAGAATAAACATCTTGCACAAAGAAGTAAGACATTATATATGGACCAAAGCAACAGCAATGAAGCTTACATTGCTAATGTTCAAACAGCTATACTTTGGAAGAATAATGTCTGTGGCCACATTGTGGTTCAGATCTCGAACAGCATGAGATAGACTAGTGACAACATCACCAAGGCCTCCAACCTACAATAGATAGTAGTCATGACAGATAAAAATAAAAATATACAAAAGATATGAAATTTGATCTTTAAGTTGCTATATGTGGACAACCTATATTTTAAGAATAAAATCACAGTTAACAAACACAAAAATCATCATCCATTAGAAACAAGAAGCAGCCGTATCAGAAAAAACTCACAATGCCTATCCTCGCTCCCTTTGTCATTTTGGATATTTCTTCACATTACGAAAGGAATACTAGTTTGACTTTTTCTTCTTTTCGCATTTCCATTAAAGTACTGAAGTTTAATAACCTTAAACTCTCCATCCTGATGTAAAAATAAATTGAACGGTTTCTATGGTACATTTTTCCGTCTTTGTTTTAAGGTCAATGCAGCTACTCGGAAACTTGCAGTCACGCATGCTACTTAATTTGCAAGGTCCCATGGCTTACATGCTTAAAAACAGCTTTTTTCGATGAAGGAAACCATATCCCACTGTAGTTGACCAAAAGTCATCTGTGACATCCTGAAAACTGGGTTAACGGTCACTGAACTTGATCTTCAGAACCTTTGCTTTCAAACACTGGGCTCATCCATAAGACATAAGATGGTGAGTTAATTAGCATCACCAAAAGTCTCCACAAGAACAATAGCCATTCTTAAAATGGTGAAAACGATTTGTATCTCGAACAATGATCTCCCTCCTTGTAAAATTTGATGTAACCTTCATAAAAGAATGGCAATCCCCACAGATTCTAAGATTCTTCATAATCCTGATAGGCACATTCTGAGGTAAGCACATCAGCCCAAAAGTAAGGGCAAGCTTCTCACTGTGGTGTCTCAAAAGTTGCTGTTTTCTGCTCTCTTCCACATAATGAAGGTCATGATCAGTCTCAGCCTTGTAATCCAGCTTCTCCAACTTTTTAACCAAATCATCCAACTTTAAGTAAATCTCAGCAATTTTAGGATGATTTATCTCTCCAACCATAAATGAATGAACTTTGTCCTTGATTTCAATCCAACTCATACCCCTCTCCTTCTTCACCTCACTTTCCTTGAGAAGCTTCCTTGCCCTTGCAACTTCTTCCCACTTTCTGTTCGCTGCATAAATGTTTGAAAGCAAAATATGATTTCCTGCATTATTAGGCTCCATCTCAAACAAATGCTTGGCTGCAACCTCAGCAAATTCAAGATTTCCATGGACTCTACAAGAAGCCAAAAGTGAACCCCACATTGAAGCAGTCGCATCAAAAGGCATCTTCTCTATCAAGTCATAAGCTTCACAAATCAGCCCTGCCCGACCAAAAATATCAACCATGCATGAGTAGTGAAAGACATTGGGTGAGACTCTGTGCTCCCTTATCATAAGATGGAAATATTTCCGTCCTTTTTCAACCAAACCCATATGACTGCATGCGGATAAGATGGCAACATATGTTACTTCATTTGGATACATACCCATCTGCTGCATTTTCTCAAATAAAATCATTGCCTCTAGGGAGTGAGCATGCCTAGCAAACCCAGAAATCATTGCATTCCATAGAACAATGCTCCCCTCTTCCACACCTTGAAACACAACATTAGCTTCTCGAATGCAGCCGCATTTGGCATACATGTCTATGAGAGAGGAAACAGCATACATGTTTGAACCAAATCCAGTTTTACATAACACGGCATGCAGCTGCTTCCCTTCAATCAGAGCTGCCAGACCCGCACAAGCACAAATAGCAGATGAAATCATAAACTGATTCTGCTCCAACCCCATCATTTGAGTTCGGCCAAACAGTACCAAAGCCTCTTCATGAAGACCATTTTGCACATACCCCGCCACCATTGAACTCCAAGTAACGGCACTCCTCTCTGGCATGCACTCAAAAACCCAGCTTGCATCCTTTATCAAACTGCACTTGGCATAAACATCAAGCAATGCAGTTCCCACAAACACATTAGACTCCATTGCAGCCTTAATAGCAAAAGCATGTAACTGTTGACACTCAAACACAGCATATTTTGCAGCACAAGCACAAAGAACACTAGAAACAGTGAATTCACTACATTGGGTCCCTTCTCTTTGCATCTCAACAAAAAGACCAAGAGCTTCCTGCTCCTCACCATTTTGAGCAAGCGACCCAATCATCGTATTCCATGAAACCAAGCTTCGTTCGAGCATTTCATCAAACACTTTACGAGCACAGTCAACCAAACCGCATTTGGAATACATATTAATTAGCATGTTTGATGTTAAAGTGTCTGTTTGTAACCCAACACGAATAACTTGTGCATGGCAAGCCTTCCCTTCCATGTTTGCTCTCGTTCTTGCACATAACTGCACGAGACCATGCAAACTTGAAACATGCGTAGTAGCAGTTGTACCTACATAAACAAGGTCTTCTGGTTCTGGGTTTGAGCTCTGAGATCTGGCATTGGCTAAGACTGAAAAGTATCTACGATGAAGACCAAAACCAACATATAGTCTCGAATATCTACTCAGGTTTTTCATTTCACTCTCCACGACACCATAAAAAATAAAACCCAAAAAAAAAAACAAAAACGAATTCACCATTGCAATTTGCTACGCATATTCTACAGAATGCACTAATCCGGACCATTACGCACATTGATCTCACGTGGAAGCATATGTTTGCAAATGCGCTTATATGTGCAAATAAAGTTTCCCAGTCTATGAATTTAAAAAAAATAAATAAATAAAAAATAAAATAAAATAAAATAAATCCTAGTCTATGACATCTCAACAGTCATTTTGAGATGTCCAACTATTTTTTAAAATTTTTTTAGTAATATTATTTAATAGACTCTTATATTACTGTTGATACTAGCTTAAAAATATTTTTTTTATTAAAAATAAGCATTGTCACACTATAATTTTATATTTATTACATTTTAACATCAATTGTAAAATAATGTCTAATTATTAATCTTGAGCTTAAAATATTTATTAATAAAAGAAAATATATTGATTGGCAAAAATTGTTGCAAAGGAAAATAAGAAAGCAAAGAAAAGAAAAATGGAGGAGGTGGACGTAATGCCCAAAGAAGAAGAAAAAAATGACGAGAAAAGATGACTTAACAAAAAGAAGAAAAAAAAATATCGCACAAGTCGAAGTGACGGACAGCAGAGGAGAGAAAATAGATGAGCCTTTATGTCGGAGATTTGTCTTTAATATTTAAATTCTTTTTTTTTATGCCTTTTTATTTATATTTTGTTACGTATTTTAATACTATGAGAAGTTAAATTATCAACTAAGGTTGAGGATGAAGTCTCGTTAATGAATTTCAACAGTTATTGTTTAGATTTGATTTTGCCCATAATAATGTTTAATTGAACGATTAAAATTGTTTTAGTTTCGTATCAATTAATAAATAATGAATTCTGGATATGAGTTTAATCAGGTTTTTCTTATGATCTAGGATTATTTTTATTGATTGAATGCTTAGTTTATATTGTTGATTTTAAAATTGAATATTTATTGTGATTTTTTTTTTGATACAATAGATAATTTGGTTTTAATTTCTTTTAAAAGCAGAGAAGAACATGCTTTAGATTTTTGTTAAGAATTTTAACGATAATATTTTTCATGGTAACAAGATTGATTTCTAGATTATCATGTGAAGTATGGGTAAAATCAATGATCAAGAATATATAAAGAAAGCGAAAGCATGGCTGAATTCTAATGTACCCAGATTCATCACCTCTTGAAAAATTATTGTCACTAAATTTCTGAACAAATTCTTCCCTATGTCAAAGACCAATGCCCTCGTGAGATAACTGATT
Source organism: Betula pendula (assembly GCA_900184695.1). Classification (NCBI taxonomy): domain Eukaryota; kingdom Viridiplantae; phylum Streptophyta; class Magnoliopsida; order Fagales; family Betulaceae; genus Betula; species Betula pendula. The sequence goes on from FXXK01002693.1 coordinate 25,792, forward strand.
TCGCTCAAGAGGAGCATCAGAAGTTCTATGAGAATTGTGAGAAATTTAAGGATTTACTTTTGAAATGTCCCCACCATGGATTTTGAGACTTGGCGTCTCGTTCAATACTTTTACAACGGTTTGACCCAGTCTATGGATGGTTGAAACTTTTTAAACCTTATGGACAATGATGCATTTGATTTTTTGGACAAGCTGTCTGAAAGTTCCCAACTGTGGGATTTTTCTAGTCGTAGGAACAAATTCTGTAGTATCCCTAAGAAATGAGGCTTATATGAAGTGAAGGACGATACTGATTTGAGATTGAAAATTAATTCCCTTTACTCGTAAAATTTAGTGACAAGGATTTTTCAAGAGGTGATGGATCTGGGTACATTAGAATTTAGCCACGCTTTCGCTTTCCCTATATATTCTTGATCATTGATTTTACCTATACTCTACATGATAATCTAAAAATCAATCTTGTTACCATAGAAAATATCATTGTTAAAATCCTTAACAAAAATTTAAAACATGTTCTTCTTTACTTTTAAAAGAAATTAAAACCAAATCATCTATTGTATCCGTCAAAAACAAATCACAATAGATATCAATATTTAAAATCAATAATATAAACCAAGCATTCAATCAATAAAAATAATCCTAGATCACGACTCATAGATTCTACCTTATTTTGTCTTTTTGTTAGTCTTCCACTTCAATACGTCTAACATTCGGCCCATGCTCCTTCATTTTTGTGAAGTCTTCTTTTCTTATCATTTTTTTCTTCTTCTTTGGGCATTACGTCCAGCTCCTCCATTTTTTTTTTTTTCTTGCTTTCTTATTTTCCTTTGCAAACAATTTTTGCCAATCCTTAAAAAATATATTTTCTTTTATTAATAAACATTCTAAGCTCAAAATTAATAAATTAGACATTATTTCACAATTGATGCTAAAATGTAATGAATATAAAATTATGGTATGACAATGCCCTATTTTTAATTCAGAAAAAATATACATTTTAATGCTATTATCAATTGCCATACAATTTGATGATGTGAAAATGAAAATTAACAATTGGATTAACATGCATTTGTAAAAAAAAAAAAAAAAAATTAAGGTCTAATTTTTACTGTCATGTCATCTCAGTCATATAGCAGTCTACTAAATAAGATTACTTTTTTTTAATTAATAAACGAGATATCAATATTTAATTGATGTCAATCAACTGTGGTAGTATATTTTAATTGGCTTTCATTTTTTTCGAAATCTAAACCATTGAACGATGGTACGATAATAGCCTCTCTTTTTTTTTTGGGAAGCTTTAGTATCCCTTGAACTTTAGACCTTTTTAATATGCTTCCCTTAAACTTTATTTTCTCTCACTTTGGTACCCTGAACTTCTATTGTCTATCACTTACACTCTCTCCGTTAAAATTTTTCATTAAATCATAACATAGGAGAGTAAAAATTTTCAAAATACTCCTCATTTTAAATTTTTTTATAATTTTTTTAAAAAAAAAAAAAATGCAGGAGTATTTTGAGAATTTTAATATAATTTAACTGTAAATCCTGACGAAATGAGATAAAGTGAGAGAAGTTAGAAGTTCAGGGTACCAAAGTGAGAAAAAATAAAGTTTAAAGAAGGTATGTCAAAACAGCCTAAAGTTTGAGAAGGTCTAACTGAAGTTTCTCCCTTATTTATTTATTTATTTATTTTTGTAAATACATTCATAAGAGGAGAATGGTTACATGAACATCAAGAGGGGTGGACTCCCGAACAAAAAGCCTAAACAGCACCAATTTGAACTAAACAAAGCAAATCGATAGAAAATGTGTTTTTTTTTTTTACTCCAAAGGAATAAAAAATGTCCCGATCCTTATTATCTTTGACAAAATTAAGGATTGGGCCGCATAAACTGTAACACTCAGCATAGTTAATATTAAATAGATTGTTATTTAGTTTGTTTAAAAACTGGTAGTTAGTTAGTTAGTTAGAATAATAAATAAAGAAATATTAAGTTAAGACTTTGAATCAAAGAATATTTAAAAAAAAAAAAATCATTTTCGTAACTTTCATTTGAAAGCTATTGTAACAATGGATAAAGTGACTAAAAGCTTTATGGAAGCTTTGAATAAAAAATAAAAAAGCCATTTTCGTAGCTTTCAAGTGAAAGCTACAATAAAGAGATAAAAGCTATTTATGTTGACTTTGTAGCCCTCTCCATTATAGAAAAGTGATAAAATTAAAAAAAGAAAAAAAAAGAAAAGAGGAAGGTAACTTTGACGAAAACAGTGGATAATAATGGTAGTAGAGAAGCAAATTTGCTTTACGCCAATCTTCATGTCAGATGTGTAAAAAAATAAAAAATAAAAAAGAAGAAGAAGCAAAGCTTTACGCCAATCTTAAATGAAGAGAGGTGCATGCTTAGCTTTCATTTTTTATGGAAGGAGAGAGCGTGTCTTGTATTTATTAAGAAGGAACTTTTTGTCGGTACAAAAAATGAAAGCTAAGCATGCAACTCTCTTCATTTAATTTTTCTCCACATTTTGTTAGGAAGAAATGCGATCCCTATGTGTTCATCTTTTGACAAAAATGTAAAAGGCATGCTGCCTACCGACAAGGTGAGAAAGAAATGGTAGGCTGCATTAAAAATTTGACAAACAAATAAGTTAAATAAGACCAAATGTTGGAGAAGCAAATCGCATTTATAAATTTATAAGCCTTACTATAAGAGTAATCGATGTCTCATCTTTTTTTTCTGTTATCCATTTTGTCTCTTGGTGTTTTATCTTTAAGCATCATTTTTCATTCTTTTGTTCATTGCACAAATACAGAGAGAGAAAGTAAGAGAGGATAATAGGAAGGAGTAGTGATTCTTTCAACCAGAGAGATCAGTACGGGTGATTAAGCGAAAGTATAAAACTTACTGACCCTACGCTTAAAGCTTTTATTACATAAACTGTACAATATATTTTAGTTTGATTATGAGCCCTATATTTTGGATTATGATTATGATAAATTATGTTGTCATAATATATTACATGTGTTTAAAGAAATGTGTTAAAAGAAAATGAGTTTTAAAGATAAACGAGATTTGAAGAAAAATAAGTTTTAAAGAAAAATGTGATGTGATTATATGTGATATGTGAAAGTTTGTAAAAGATGGGTACCCAGCAGTTAAGTGGGGTTATATACTTAGCACCTCAATGCTAGTAAGGGAGAAATAAAAATGACTAGCCAACTCGGCAGTTAAGTAGAGTTATATACTTAGCACCTTGAAGCTATAAGAGGGATAAACTTATAACAACCTAGTGGTTAAGTGGGGGTATACACTTAGCAAACTCCAGCGGTCAAGTGAGAGTATACACTTGACTTACGGAAATAATGAAATGAAAAAAGAATATCTAAATGTGAAATATAATAAATAAACTTGATATTGTATTTATTATGTGAATCAAGCATGTGATATGATATTC
>FXXK01002695.1:1397-18818 GCA_900184695.1 Betula pendula
TAACAAACATTTTTCTTAAATTATATTCCTTACAAAGTCAAGTTTCATTCGAGCAAATATCAACTCGCTGATGTTCTTACCAAGCCTTTGGTGTCTTCATGATTTATCTCTATAGCTTTAATCTCAACTTGTGTCCCTTGCCATCGAGATTGTGAGAGCGCATTAGCACAATATCGAATCCAATAATATGAGTCTTGACCAACCAAAACACCAGAAGAAGCAGAGTCCGAAACATCATCTATCAACGATTCGGAGTTGATGTGACAATCTATAATTGATAAATGATAAGCTAAAAATTTGACTTATCAATTAATTAATTAATAGTTTACATGTCAACCATATGTACAAGTCTTAATAATCTTACTTATTCCATAAGTTTATAAGAAAATCATAATAAAAGTGATAGTACCCGATCATTTTCCAAACTCATTTACTTATTCTAAGCTCTGCCAAACAACTCACTTTCCAACTTTGGGTTGAAATTTGAAACAATTCTTTGGCAATTTGAACTTAAAATTGAATTCATCATAATCCAAAGGAGACCCTTCTTTGGCGTTAAAAATTCTTTGTGGTTGCCCTTGGTGTTAAGTAGTGGGTAGTTACATCTGGTAATCTATATCTCACAACAAAACAAACACAAAAGGAGTGGGCAACCTAAAAATAAGCCATAATATAACTATAATACATCAATGATAAATGTCAATTTTATGTCCATTAAAAATTGACACGACTTTTAAAATTACTATTATATCATAAATTTAATGTTAATTTAAAAACAACATCAACTTTTGGTGCATATAAGATAGACATGAGGTTAGTATTTATCATTACTCATAACAATTTCGTGCAAGTAAGCATAAAAAAAAAGAAAAGAAAAAGAAATTATGCCAAATGAATGACAAGATCCTATAAATTCTCGGCACAAATATCAAAAAATTAAAAGTTAATAATAATTTATTATAAATCTCATGATGATTTTAAAAGACACATCAACTTTTAATAGACACAAAATAGACATAAAGTTAATATTTATCATTACTCATAATAATATAATTAAAAAAAAAGAGAGAGAGAAATTGTGCCAAATAAATGATAAGATCCTATAAATTTTTGGCACGAACGGCAAAAAATTTTGCAGCCTTAATTTGCGGTTTAAATTAAGAAAAGGGGCACGAACCACAATTGGGTCTTATTTATTTTTAATCTACATGCCCTTGTTGGTATAATCTTTGTTTTTGATGAATTATTTTGGATCAGTTCCTATAATGTTCACAGATTTGACATGGCAGTTGGTATTAAGATGATAGGTTCGTTGAATAGAAGAAAAAAAAAGATGATAGGTTCGTTAGCAGTTAGTATAAAAAGCGGATATACACAGAAGTAGATAGGGCGAGTGACAGGGCAGGCCTTTATGCCCCAAAAAACAAATGAATGGCAGCAAAATCGAGTTGGAGTCCCTGGGCTCGGGGATTTTAAAACAAAATTTTCAATTTAGAAGATCAATTGTAGGATATATTTAAATTTTGACGGAAGATTGAGAATGCGATGATATTTTAATTTTCTTTGAGTTTTAACAACATATTTCATTTTATTATGAGATTATTACTTGAGATCGGTTTGATTCAGTGTGCAAATGTTTTTAGCTTTTGACGTGTATGAAAATTACGAATATTTTATATTTCATTTTATCATATTAACCTACAAAATCAATTTTTATTCACATCTAAAAGTATTAATATAAAAAAAAATTAACTAAAAATTTGAGTTCCGGTAGTGGTTCCGTGACTTGAGAATAAGAACTCAAACTCGAAAAATAATTTACGATTTTAAAAAATATAAATTATTTTACGAAAATTAAAGAAGCATTTTCGGTCAAACTGAAAATATTTTTTGTTAACTATTATTTTTGGTCGCACAAAATACCAAAAAATACAAAAAATATTTTTCAAAAATTATTTTACACCAAAACAAACGGAGCAACATTCTTGTTATGACATATGAAATTTAAAGATCCAGGATGAAAATATATTCCAGAATATAATCCTAATAGGTAACTACATCTTTTCCAATAAAAAGGTTGGTAGCTTAAACACTAATCACAAAAGTAATACTAAATATTATATTTTTATTTTAAAATTGTCCAATAATATTAACATGACACAACAAATCAATCATTAGTTTTTTTTTTTATTTAACAAGAAGTAATCCAAGAGTTAGTTGAAAGTATTACATCAATTTTATTGGATATAATTATATCATCTAACATTTTTCAAATATAATTTGTAAAATAGTAATGTTAGGAATCATATTTTTATCTCACAACTACTTACAATAATGATGTGACAGTCCTAACTAATTTTTTTTTAACACTTATTAATCTAAGAATTTGTTAAAACTGTTATATTAATATTGTGAAATAATTATAAAATAAAAAATAAAATTTCTAGCCTCACTCTTTGTAAAATAAACCCAATGAGGCTTAGTGAAGCTCTGAATGATTCGCTTACCAATTTTCACATGCCCAAAAAGATGAAAGGTAAAAAACCACTCTACAGGCCAGGGTATGGGCTTGGATAGGTGTCCATGCTTCTCAAATTACGAAACTGGCTAGACTTCCCAAGCAGGAACAGACTGAGAATTAGACGAGTAAATGAAAAGGGGTGGAGGGTGGTCTTTTCCATGGGATAAGAGGGAAAGGTGAGGGATCTAGCTAGAAAAATTTATGGTTGCGGCTCAATTTGTCACAAAATGAGTACAAAAATTTACACTTCGATTGATATTGCGTATTTCCCAAAAGGCAGAATTCGGAATGGAGCAGATAATACGCTAGTCTTGAGTGATATCCAGGTATTTATAGAGCAAGAGCAACAATCGGATAATCAACTTTTATGATAAAATGAGATAAATTCATTGAGAAAGCCAGTTGGGTAGCCAGTAGAGCAGCTCGGGCTTCTCCAATAATAAGATCACAAGGAGGATTAATAAGATAATATTCTTTGATAAACTTTTCATTTGAATCCCAACATATAGCAGCTTGAGTCGAGAGATAATCTTTAATAACCGTCTCAAAGTTAATCTTAACAAAACGTGAATAATTTTTTAAACATTTAATGTGACAAATTATTAAGTTATGAGAAAATCTAGACTTTTAGACAAACATAGAGTTTGAGTATAAATTCCTATATTTAGAGATAAACTATTACAAATCTTTAAAAGTAACTCATAGTTGGAGATAAACTCCTTATTGACACTCAGCAATAGAAACCTATTGCCATAAAAACACTTTACCGTTGTGCTATAGGCTCAAACTCTAAATTGAAATAAATAAGTGTGAACATACAATATCCCATATAATTTAATAACATGTATAAATTCAGTTCGATTCATATAAAGTTGTATAAACTCATATAATTTTATTTTTATTATTTTTAATTTCGTAATTAGAACATCTTAAGTAGAGATAAATTGTCTTCCTAATACAATAAATATAACTTGAATTATTGTTATTATAAGTCTTTATATAGATATATGTGTGTTTGTGTGTACATAACCATGTTTGTTGGAAAGAAATTTCTATAAATTGGTTTGTAGAAAAGTTTTTTATAAATCAACCTCTAAAAGTGACATGTTTCCTTTAAGCATGTGAGAAGAACATACTATTTAAAAAGAATGTATTTTTTACATGCTAAGGACACATATTATTTTTATAAGCTGGTTTGTAAAAATGTCTTACAAATAGGTTTGTAAGAAATTGATGTTCGTATTTGTGTATATGTATAAATATATATATGTTTGTACATAATGAATTTATATACATACTATAAAACATGCATATACACTTGAGATTGTATTATTTGTGATTCAAGTTAATAAATTAAATGAGCAGCTCATAAATAAGTTTGAGTTCGTTTAAAAATAAATAAGTCTAAGTTCAAACAAATTATCTATGTTGAAGAAAAGCTTGAACTCAACCGTTAAAAATAAAATTAAATAAACAACTTTTAAAATAAAATTAAATGAATAAAGTATGAACATTTAATATTCGCTCGATTGAGCGTCATTAACAATTCTAAGCTAAGGCCAATTCAGACATTTCCAAGACAAATATAATTCTATATACGGCAATTCTGGACCGTTGGATGGTATAAGCTAATTACTCTATTCGGAATCGCTGTTGATCTCTCTGAGCTTTGTTGAACACTGAAAGAGAAGCCCTCCGTTCCTCTTTCCAAGATCCCAATCACACCAGCGATCCCAAGTAAGTCTCTTGCTTTTGACTTTGATCGACTCGTTAATTTGATCATATTGTTGATTGGGACTTCCGATTTTGCTTTTCTTGCTTGTTGATAGAACAAGCATTTCATTGCCTTAGGGTTTTGTTATTGTGAGGCATGCATTAGCTGATTGAAAATTTTTAATCTTTAGATTCGTTTCTTTGTCATTCCATTTGGTTATTGAGAAAACTGAAGAAAATAAATGAAACGAAAAAAAAAAGAGTACGACATTAGAAACGAAGGCCTAGGCATTTTAGAGAGGGAATATGAAATAAATTGTAAGCAGAGGAGAAAATAACATGGGTCGAGTTTATTTTCCCCCAAAACAGTTTTACGGAATACATTTTCTGGGAAATTGGGAAAAAAATTTGTGTTTTCCGTTTGGTTGGTTGCTGGGAAAGTAGGAGTGAAAATGAAGGCTTATAATTGTGTTATGATTGAGATCTATAAGTCTTATTGAGGCCAATATTCTGCCTTGGACATTTGGAGGATTCTAGAGCTTGGCTTTGGCATGAAATGCCCAAATCATTTTTTCCAGTTTTGATAAAAAAAAAAAAAAAAGAACTGAACCAAATGGGGTCTAGCTTGTCTTTGTTTAACAAAATTTTGTTTTCCCCCTTTTGTTTTAATGGAAAATCTTTACCAGGTTAAAATTTTCTTGATAGGAATCTATGATTTTATTGGGTTGTCTTCTATTTTTGTAATCTCCATTGCCCCCTTGTTGTATAATCTTTGTTTTGGATCAGTTCCTATAAATTTCACAGACCTGATAGTGTTTCCTCTTGAATATCTCACATGTTTATTGCGTAGTTTTTTATTTTGTTAGAGTCGGTGGAAAGTAAATGTTTGTCATTTTTGTTGTGCTTGAATTATCTGTGTGAAAGAAGTAGTTCATAAGCCTAAGAAATATGATATTTTAAACGATTAAATGTTGGTTTTTGGATCAATTTCTGTTTGTTGGGATTTGGTTTGATAGTTTTAGATGATTTATGGTGGGATTGTTTATAGGATTGCAGTATTCAGGTGAGATGGGATGGGGTGTTAAATATTTTATCACCAAAAAAAAAAGAAAGTATCAAAGGGAATGCCAAAGTACATGGGTAGCATACAACTGGGCTATATTTCAGCTAAAAATAACAGGGCAAGGTTACTTCGGTATGTTCATATGGGGTGATAGTTTCTTCCTTCATCTTCCTCTGCAGAAACCCCATTTCATGCTTATCGATGGATGTTGAAATATCAAGGACTTGGATTATCCAATACGGTTCAGTACATCATTAAAATAAGATACAAGTAGGGTGTGATAATATCTGTTCTTTTCTTTTCTTTTTCTCTTTCCTTGTAGAAGTATCAAATCCATTAACTATTTGATTTAGGAACAATTAGGAGTTCTTGACTATGAGGTTTTTCTAGGGCTGGCAAAACGGGTTCATGGGTTGGATTCGGGTCAACCCATTTAGGGTCAGATTCGGGTCGACCCATTAAGGGTCAATCCGAACCTAGCACGATTAGCTAAACAGGTCAACCATGTAAAACCTGAACCCGACACGCTAATTTAATAGGTAACACGACATGACCCGTCAACCCGTTTAGTTAACGAGTCGTGTTGTGTCAACCCGACACGTTTGACCTGTTTAGTAAGTCAAGTCGAGTTGATCCGAACTTGAATTTGACACGATTAGCTAACTTTTTACGTTTTACTCAAAAATTTTCTAAAAAAAGAGAGAGAAAAAAAGGGGTCAAATGGGTTACTTGTGGGTCAAGCGGGTTGACCTGTTTATGATCCGAACCCTTTTAACATAAACCCTAACCCTATATCTTCCTGCCGGGTTCGCGAGTCGTGTCAAAAATTGCCAGCCATAAGTTTTTTGTTATTTGTCTGAGTGCTTCATGGACCATTTATTGGTCACTTCATTGTAGTATTAAGAAGCTTTATTAAAGTTTGTTTACAATCACAAATAGCTCATTTATTTTTGTCTTTCTTTATCAGAAATTTGTTATCATATTACACATAAGTAGAAGGCATGGCGGGACATAATGATTCAGTTGCAGCAGAGAAGAAATCAAGTGAGTCTACAAATGATATACCAACCTTCAATGCTGAGAATCTGCAAAGTAACATGAAAATTATATATTACAGGTTTGTTTTGACAACCCATTATCATATTGAGCGAGTCTAATTGTCACATGCTTAATATTTTATTTTAGATAACTGTTAGGAGAGATCCTGTGCTTCATCCCAAGTATATATTAAAGGGGTGGGTGTATTTGTGTGTGCGTGTGTGTGTGAGAGAGAGAGAGACAGAGAGAGAGAGAAACTAAGATTACTGTAAAGAGAGACCCAATGCTTCATCCCTTCTACAATGTATTAAAGGGGTGGGTGTATTTGTGTGTGTGAGAGACAGAGAGAGACTAATTCATTATTTGATACTTTAAAGTATTTAGATTGATAAAATTCTGAAGGCTTTAAGCACATTAAGACTTGTCTTAATAAATTTTAGAGGGGATTTTGCAATATCCAATGAGTTTGATAAAAGACTTTTTGGGTTGCTTGTAGGTGTAACCTAAGCTTTTGACTTTTTGTGCAGCCGAACTTTTCTGTCTATCATTGGTGGTGTCATTGCTGGAATTTGGGGATTCACCAGCTTGACTGGGTTCATCTTTTATTTCCTTGTCATGGCAATCACTTCAGTTGCCCTAGTAGCAAAGACAGGGTTTTCAATTCATTCGTACTTCAATAGCTGGAACCAAGTTATACTTGATGGATTTTTTGGTGGGCTTATGGTATGGCTCTTTATCTATCTGTTCTTTGTTATCTCTCTTTTTTGTTCATTATAAATCTGACCTGTTTGCATAGAGTTCACTTCTTAGCATTTGTGTCTCTGGCTAGTGAGTATTTGCTTTAAGAAGTCATAGTTCTCATATTTGCTTTGTTGATTTGCTGTCATTTTTAACATATTTTCCATCAGTCAAGGCATGTAGCAAAGCATTAGGGAGGCTCAACGGAGATGAATCTTACTTTTCAATTGCCTTTGAAACTGTAATTGATATTATGGAATATTCTGTATGTTTCTGGTTTTCAAGTGTTCCCAACCTGGTTAATCAGAACACCTGGTGAAAGTTTTTGAAATGTGTTGATTCCTTCCTAGCCTCCTCTAAGCCTATAATCTCGCATGCTTTCTGCTAATTAATTGAATTCTCTATTGTTGTTTTCCTTTTCTTTTTGCAACTTCGTGTGAATGATGTAGCCTCATGGTAGTTACTTAAGTTGGTTAATTATAAATTTATCAGCTAGGGTAAATTTTCAGGATTGAATTATGCCTTTGATATTAAGTTCATTAGAAAGAGCTCTTTTATTTCCTTGACATGGTCTTGTTGATAACTGGCTGATCCATTTTCTTCCATTGAATTATAGAAAAGTTGATTTTCTACTTGAAGAAAAATGTTTCTCTTTGCTGGGGATGGAAGAAAAATGCTTATTATGTCATTGAAATAGCTTATATTATTTGTGCTTGGACCTCAAAAATTTATTGAAAAAATATATAATGAATGCTAAACTGAAGCCAGAATGACTTTTTTGGGATGTCACACAAAAATATTTACACATTTTCCATTTAATTTATGTTAATTTATGCTACTTATGTGACTTAGTTATGTTTAACTTACTAACATTACCATGTAATTTCAAATGTTTATTACGTTCTTAACATTTTTTTCATCCTTTTCTTTTGCAGTCATTCGTGCTATTCTGGACGTATCCTTTCTATATGTTGATACCTTCCTTAGTAATGGCAAAAATCTTGGACAATTGCCATTGATATTACACTTTCTCGTAATAACAATGGCAAAAATCTTGGACAAATTTTTAGGGTACATTTAATAATGTTGAAAAGTGTTTTTTGTTTTTGGTTTAAAAAAGTTTTTATTTTTTTACACATTTGAGAAAATATAATCAAATGTAAACATGACTTCTTACTTATAAAGAGAGAGAGAGAGAAAGTGGTTGTGTGGCCACCCTTAGTGGAGGATAAAGGTGGTTGCGTGGCTACTTGTAATTGGTCCGGGTGGCTATAGATACAGGGTGGCCACGCGGCCACCCCTAGCATATCATGGTGGTTACACGATCACCCTTGACCTGTTGTGGTGGTAGTGCAACCACCTTTGATTAGGAGAGAGGTGGTCGTGTGGCCACCCGTCTCCTCTGTTGAGGGTGGCCACACCGCCATTTTTTTAAATCTTTTTTAAGTAATAAGTTCTTTATACTTGCAAAAATTAAGCATCAATTTTGTTAAAATATTCTTATAAAAAGGTGTGAGAAGTTTTCTAAAAAGTATTTTGTGTTTTGAGTTATTTGTTAAGTTTTAAGAAAAAGTATATGTTTTTGTCTCTGAAAACAAAGAAGTGTTTTCAAAGGCATTTTCCTGCTAGCACCCAGCTCTTGCTTTTTAAGATTTCACATGATTATTCTTAAGTTTTTTTTCTTTTTTTGGTCTGCCACATGTTGATCATGGTGGCTGGATCATGGTGGGAAAGCTTAATGAAACATGTTCATCTAGAAATTTCCAAGATCCATAAATATTAGTTCAAGTCATTTATTCTTGTTACTGAATCATTTTCTGGTAGAATATTGGTTTTATATTTGCCTACTTTCCTTGACATAAGAAGATTTGCCTATGACATGGTGCACATATTCTGATGGATTAATTGCTACGTCTTGAATGGAAGGAAAGCTGTGATGTTGCCATGGATGCTGCTTGCCGTGATGTATCTACATTCCTCTGGGATTTGGAAATAGCTAGGGCTAAACTGTTATGTGGGTTTACTGTAGTCTACCCTCTTTTTCATTTCACCTTTATAGTTTTCCATAAAATACTATTTGGCTTGGAGGGACATGTATTGGTGGTGTTTGACTGTAGCAGGGAAATTTTGTATGGAAGCTGCTTTTGCAGGTTGGAGGCAACTTTTTTTCATAGCTTTAATATAACTATGACATAGTCGAGTTTTTCTTTCCTTTGTGTCCATGGCTTTGATAGCTGGCATTATCACATGAATTTATGTCCTTAGAGTGGATAGAGCCTTTGTACAACATGTATTTCGCGGAATCACGCATTGTTATCCATAAATAACAATGAAAGCATTTAAGAGAAAAAAACACACCAACTACAAATATTTTTGAATATTGATGGTCTCATGACTCATTTAATTTGATGAGAATGCCTTCATGTCGGGTGCTTAAGAAAGAAAATGAGACAATTCGTTGTAATGTAATGCCAATTATAAGTTCCATACAAATTTTAGACTAATCCATTTTAGAGGAAAATTTTGTCCATGCATATCCGTGTCACATATGAGATATTGGTACATTGCACCTATTTGTCGTTTTACTGTTACAGTGGCAAGAAATTAATGTGAAAACTTGATAAAAAGAACTGTTTTGTTGGAGCTTATATCTGTTACCCAACTTTTCCCATACATAATGAAGAAACAGTTGATTGCACACCAAGCTCCAAATTGAATGAGCTTGTAAAATAGGAAGAAGGTAAAGCAAGAAAATGACCTCAGACGATGTTCTTGTGGGGCATTGCGATGCTTAAGTCATAATTGGGCCAAGGAAAGTGATGAGCTTAAGGAATTCACAGGGTATATGGATAAGAATGATGCGTACCTCTCGATTAAGCCATTCCCTTGCTTTTTCAGCTCTTAGTTGGTTAGGGAATTACCAAATTGATGATTCTCTAGGGGCATTCTCTTGAGTGAATGCCTCCTTCATTCACAAGAACATTGGGGCGTGAGGATTGCGTGCAATACAATTGAGGTGTTCTATGGGCATTGCGTCTCTCAAAGTCGTTGCACCCATTTTTCTAGGCTTGGCTTGTTTATAGTATCGGTTCGAGATGAGCCTTGTTAAGCTAATTATGGGTTGGGAAGGCTCATTTTCTGGTACACCAGTTACCCTGTGTTCCCACGTCTGACTGGGTTACATAGTTTAGCCTTAGAAATTTAATTGAATGCTTCATCATTCATTTTCAATTTTGCGTCTTCTAGCTTAAGAAGGCGTACTACTGCATTAATATCGTGTGTGCCTATCAGTTGTGGATGCCTAAATGGTCTAGTCTATATCCAATAAGAATGATTTCATGTTAGAATTGGGATCCTCCCTAGAAGTAGGGGCTGAGCATTCAGCAAGAAAACGGATGTGCGTTGCTAAAGCACAATGGCTTTTGCGCAAGCTCAATCCATTGCTTGTTCATAAACAACTTGATTTCCTAAACATCTTACATTGCATTACCATAATGAAAATAAAAATGAATTAAAAAAAGAAAAGAAAATTGCTCTTGTGATTTTGAATGAACCTTTCTTGGTGGAAGAAAGGAATAGGGATGGATTTCTATGGAGCATTCATGAACAAGAAGATTGCACAAGGTTAGATGATAACATTTTTTTTTTCCATCTACAAACATTTTGTTGACGGCGTTAATGCGATGAAAACTATCTTGTTGTTTCTTTTTATAATTTGGATCCTCCCTTGAAGTGGGGCTGAGCATTTCGTACAAGCTTAGACGATAACATTTTGGAAATCTTTGGTATGTGGAATGTCTATTTCAAGGAATAACTTTTATTAAGAGTGTAATGATTGTAATGGATTAGTCTTGAAATAGTCATTCCGATAACCATAAAGGAATGACTATTCCAAGGCTAATCCATTGCAATCATTCTATTCTTAATAAAGGCTATTCCTTGGAATAGACATTCCGCGTATCAAACATAACTTTTGTTCATCTAAAAACATTTTGTTGACGGCATTAATATGATGAAAACCATCTTGTCGTTGAAATGGCTTTCTAAGTAGGCAGTGACTGTGTATGTGCGCGCATGTGTGTGTTTTGAGAGGTTTTTGATCTCTTTCTAGCATGTCTGGCACCATCTCTCTGGTATTGTTCTTTCTCTCAATGAATAGAGATTCTAATTGTTAGTTCAAATTTATATGTTAAATTGTGGTAAAAATGTTTACTTCTGAATGTGTTAGGAACCAAATATCATACAATGAATAACTATATGCATGAGAAATGCTAGGAGTATCAAAATTTTTACATAGAGATGGGTACCAAAATGATGTGAAGCTAATTCATTAGAAAAAATCAAAACAATTAATCAAAAGAAATGCTATGAATACCAATTAATAAGGTCTACATCATTTTTGTATATATCTCTTGGTAAAAAATTTGGTACCTATAGCATTTCTCTATGGCTGGCAATTTGGGTTGGTAGGTCGTGTTCAGGTCGACCCTCTTGATCCCTAACTCGTTAAGGGTCAACTCGACTTATTTAGTTAAACAGGTCAAATCATTTAACCCGGACACGATCCGCTTGACCCATTTGACCTTTTTTGATCCAAACATGAGTTGTTTAACCCGTTTGACTCAACCCAACACGACATATTTGACCCGTACATGACTCATTTGACCTGTTTTAACTTATATTTACTATATAAAAATATATATAATTTCATATTAACGGGTTGACCAATTTATGACCCAAATCAATTTATGCCAAATTCTAACCCTTTAATTTTGTGTCGGGTTTGCGGATCATATTAAAAACTGTTAGTCCTAATTGGAAGTACGTCTTAAACAAAAGTAAATGCTATATCCTAATCTTAGAAGGTTGCGTGTCAAAAGACTCGATCTCACCGAGTTCATTACATCGGAAGCACGAAATCAACCTTTAAAGACAACATTTTTGTGTAATTCTATAGCATAGTAGAATCTTTCCTTACTCTTAATTTTAAGCTCCTATATTATTATTTCTCTTATTGTACATTTTTAGATTAATATTATTTAATTATCGAAAAAAAAAATGCACAAGCAATTTTTTTTCAACAAATTTTACTCTAAAATTTGAAAAACAAAATGCATAATTTACAAAGTTTCTACCATCTATGAGGATCACTCAAAATGACAGTATGTTTGGAAAAATTTTTAAAAACTCTTTTTGCTTCTCAAATGTCGAAAACTTTTCTCAAATATTAGTTATTAAAACGGATTTTCATATGTCATCCCACTACTAACACATTTTTCAAAACAAAGTACAAAACTTTTCTAAAAAAATAACTACCATGAATTTATGGCAGCTTCGTGGTGGCCGCCAAAAACTTTTGACGTCACTGTAGTGGTCGTTGTGAACTTTCGGCAGGCCCATGATGGTTGTTGTGAACTTTTAGCGGGCCCACGATGGCCACCATGAACTTACAACGGGCCCGTGGTGACCGCCATAAACTTTTGATGACATTGCGGTAGCCACCAGGAACATTTGGTGGCCATAAGTTGGCTGCCATGAACTTTTACTAGCCCCACGGTCGCTGTCATGAACTTCCTACGGCCACATGGTGACTATTAGGAACTTCCAACGGCTCCACGGTAGCCGCCATGAGCCTTTGGTGTCCCTGCGATGGCCGCTAAGAACGTTTAGGCAACCCAATTAGTATAGCGACCATTCGATGGCTGCTAGGACCATTTGATCTGGACATCGTGGTGGTTGCCATATAGCGCCACCACCGTTGAGTGTAAACTGCAATAGTTTTTGTTTTTAGTTTTTTCTTTTATTTGGGGAATACTTTTTAAATTTTTTATTTTTCAAAAAGTCTTCTCAAAATTTTATTAAACAAATTTTTGTTTGTGAACGTACAGACAACATTTGTTTTTCAAATATGCCAAAACTAAATCAATTCTCAATAATTTTGACCTTTTTCAAAACCCAAAACTCCAAATACCTGTCAAACCTTTACCAAATCGACCCTGATGTAGGATGAAATTTACCCATATTTTCGGTAAATTTCAAAATAAGAAAAATAACCAATAACATATTGGGAAAATGTCGTTCAAGAAAATTTTTGTTCAGATTCAGACAATAGAAGTATAGAAGGAAATATCTTATCATGATCATTGCTGATTGTCAACCGTATTCGATTGATACAAAAATCAATTTACTGATTTTCTATTTTAGATTAGGATTTTACTAATAAATAAAGAAATAAATAAAGTTTTATTTATTTCCTTTTTAGAATTGTATTTACTTTTTCCTTTCCTTTGTAGACTTGTATTTATTTATTTCCTTATTAGGATTATGTTTACTTGTTTTACTAGGACTAGGTTTATTTATTCTACTAGGACTAAGTTTATTTGCTTTTTCTAGGTTTTTTACTAGTATAAATATGTGAGTCTACATTGTAAACAAAACACACAACTGAATATTTATCAATCAGAGAATTTCTTTCAAATACTCTGCGGAGTTTGTTACTTTTAAGCTTGCGGGCTTGTTTTATCTTTTAGTCAGAAGATACAGACGCTTTTGATTTGTTTACCAAATCTTCCGCTACGTCAGTTGGTATCAGAGCAGGCGTTATCCTGTTCGATGGCTACCTGAGCAATGGTTGCAACATCTTCAACAACGCTGCTTGTAGGGGAGGGGCTCGTTCAAGAGTCGAATTCATGGGGTATCCGAGCCGGCATTATCCGAATTCGATGGCCAATTCATACTACAATTACAACTACTCTAACGAATTCATTTGTGACAGAGAGTTTGTTTCAATAACTGACTACCAACGATATATCAAGCGATCAAAGGCTCGATCACAACAAGCACACTTTTAAGAACAAGTACTGCAATCAATGTGGAAAATCTTGGATGATACGAAACGAAGTATCGACACGTTTGTTAACAAATATGAAGGTTGTGTCGAAGTTGTCTATAATCGTGATCTTGAATCTTCGAATAGGCACCCCGCCTATGAAGAAAATATTAATTACGGTGAAAATAATGTAGAGGTTATTAATTTGGTGGAGCTGCCGTTAGAGAAACAATTTGTGCAGCCACTACCATTTGTTCCAACAACTGCACCAATTGAGGAACATCTATCACCTCCTCCACCACAGGCACAACTCATCACGATCACTATAGAAGAAAAGAGCAATATCGATTCCTTTGAAGAAAATAGTAAAGTTGAAGATGATATTCAAAAAGAAATTGTTGGAAAATTTTTTATGGAAGGAGATAAAAGGGAAAAGACATGTCTTGATGCTATCTACGTAGATTTCTCCAAGTACCTTTCTCCAGAGGAGCCGCGTGTGCCATATCACAAAGAAAACTCGATGACGAGTTTTTTTCAAGTGGGGGTGTCTGATGTAGGACGAAATTTACCCATATTTTCGGTAAATTCCAAAATAAGAAAAATAACCAATAACATATTGAAAAAATGTCGTTCAAGAAGATTTTTGTTTAGATTTAGATAGTGAAAGTTTAGAAGGAAATATCTTATCATGATCACTGCTGATTGTCAACCGTAGTCGATTGACACAAAAATCAATTTCCTTTTTAGAATTGTATTTACTTTTTTCTTTCCTTTGTAGACTTGTATTTATTTATTTTCTTATTAGGATTATGTTTACTTGTTCTACTAGGACTAGGTTTATTTATTCTACTAGGACTAAGTTTATTTGCTTTTTTTAGGTTTTTTACTAGTATAAATATGTGAGTCTACATTGTAAACAAAACACACAATTGAATATTTATTAATGAGAGAATTTCTCTCAAATACTCTGCGGAGTTTGTTACTTTTAAGCCTGCGGGCTTGTTTTATCTTTTAGTCAGAAGACGCAGACGCTTTTGATTTGTTTACCAAATTTTCCGTTACGTCAGACCCACTCTCTCTTCCTTCCAAACCTGACACAATTGAAATACAAAACTGTAATGAAACAAATTAAAGTGATAATAAGGCTGAGTTGAATTGATTTGAGTCTTCCAAAAAAAAAAAAAAAACTTTATTAGGTAAACAACACTAACCAAATATACAGAATGAAAAGTATAAGCAAATTGGGTATAAATTTCAATTCATATGTATAAGAGAACAGACTAATTGAATTTTGCAGTGTTTTAGAAGACAAGAAGAACTTTAATTTATTCCCATTTTATCATAGTCTGTTGAATGTGGTTGAAATCATAGGTTAATACCAGACTCCCATCTATTCGTTTCACTACAAACCTCTCAACCAAAACATAAAAACCAAATTTCCTCCACCCCCCATTACCTCCAAACTCCTCAACTCTCTTCAGTTTCACTTGCTTCTCTTCCCCGCCAACCCATCCAACTCTTTCCTGCTCCCACTTCATTCTCTCAACGACTACTAAGCTCAACCCCGCACTTATTTCTCTTCCCTCTTCGCTGAAGCTCCTAAACCACATCATCCCATCAATCGCATTTACATCCACAGCTTCCCTTCCAGCAACTGAGACCACTTCTCTTGGAACAACAGCATCAACAACCACAGCATTGCCTTGGCCTGCATTATCATCATGTTCACATGCGAACATTCGTTCCCATGTTTGTTCGAGCATGATCTCGTAATACATTGATCTTCTCATTTGATCTTTCAATGTTGATCCAATATCCCTAATAAACATGAAAGGAGAATACCACTTTCCTACAACCACCGGTTGAGAACTCCTGTACGATAGCGGGAAGTTGAAGTCTGGAAGGCGACTGCGGAGGGTAGTGTCTATGCC
The DNA here is from genome assembly GCA_900184695.1 of Betula pendula. Classification (NCBI taxonomy): domain Eukaryota; kingdom Viridiplantae; phylum Streptophyta; class Magnoliopsida; order Fagales; family Betulaceae; genus Betula; species Betula pendula. The sequence goes on from FXXK01002695.1 coordinate 17,231, forward strand.
TTGTGCGTCGTCACCTAACTTGAAATTGCGGGGAGTCGATGTATGCACTTTCCACCTTGTTCTGAGGAAGTTTGGAGGGAACCCATCTGGAGATACGGATTTGGCGACAAAACCATATGCATGCTTTCGAAATATCTCAAATTGCTGGTCTACGTCGTTGGGATCCAAAGGTTTTGGTGGCACATCACGAACATAGCTGAAGCAAAAGCAGGTTCCCTTGTCCTCCTCCTTGGAATTTGCATATGCTTCCCTGCAAGGTCATTTTGAACATAAATTAGTTTTTTTTTTTTTTTTAAATTTTTTTTTATACAAAGTTTAGTAAATGCAGGCGGATAATAACCGCCCGCATCCATTATCTGCTATCAGCATATGGAGATTTAGATGCAAATAGAAAAAACTACTATTAGCACATGCGGATGCAGAATAACAGAATCTGCATACCTTTCATAATATATATTATATAATTTATTAACTACACTTTGTAATTTGTAATTTTGTATGTTTGTATTTTTTTTTGGATAAACCTATCATGGGGTGTTTGTATTTTCTTTATTATTTTTAAGTTGGAATGTGGAGTAGATATGAATTTCATCTAAAATAAAAATATTGGGGCTTAAAAAACACTAAAACAGATCCAAAACAGTAAAAATAGGTCTAAACTATTATTAAAATAAGCTCAAATAGGGATCCAAAAAGAAGACTCAAAAAGCCCATTATCTCAAATGTTGATAGCGGATAATACCAGCAATTAATAACCGCAATAATAGCGCAAATACAGGTAGCAATTACACGATGCGGATGCAGATACTTAAAAGTGATAACTGCATTATGCGGAATCGCGAATACAGATATTGCGAATAATCGCATCCGCATGTGTATTAAAAGCCCTACCATGCCCAACACCACTGTAAGATGGTTCAATAAAAATGGAGGCTTAAGACAAAAAGTTAAAATGAGACATTTTTTTTAATTTAAAAATATTAATATAATACATTTTTATATTAAATATCAAAAAATTAATTTAAAAATCATTGTTCTTGCTTTTGGAGATGTAAAATTACTAATCAAATTTTAATGTTTAAGTTTTGTTAATATATTATTTTCCATAAATAATATGACTAATCTATTTTATCTTTCTTGTAAGATAAACGATGTGTATTAAACTCAACTACACGCTCGTAACAACGACCAACTAAAATCAATGGTGTCTGAAAGTAAATAAAACATAAAAAATAATAAAGAAATAAAGAATGATATGACTGAAAAGCAAAATATTAGAAGTGATGAAAGAAAACAAGAGAAAAATGAAATATAAAAAGAATGTGGGTCCTACTTTAGTTTGAAATTTTTTAAGATCTTAAACATGCTATATCAATTTTTTATTTTTTATTTTTATTTTACAAGTTTTTTCTAAACCCTCTTAGCATGTCAAATTGCCTTCTCTATTTTATTTTTCTTGGTGTCTTTTGCCTTTTTATTATTTTTTTAAAATAATATAAAATGCCTTTTTTAGGGCCTTTTACAAATGTACATAAAAGTGTCATATATTTCTTAGCATGTGAAAATCACATATTTTTTTAATAGCATT